>JBCNJP010000025.1:4946774-5016071 GCA_039602395.1 Deinandra increscens subsp. villosa | reverse complement strand
CGGGTTCGGTGAATAACCAAAGGTCGTGGACGTATTCGGCCTAGTTAAGCATTAGTTACTAAGTTAACACTTATAACGTAAATAACGGAGATTGTCTAACGGAAGTTAACCTTGGAATTCTCGGATGTCACACATCTGGCCTTAGGTCAACTGATTCCAACACCCCATCCTTTTGGAGTTGGTCCATGCGTTTCTTGTTAATGTGTCTAAGACGGCAATGCCACAAACATGCTTTGTCTATACCATTAGACGAATCAATTTGAAATACAGTATTACCCAAATTGTCTACACACATCACAGTTTCATACACACCATTACAAGGTAAAGCTTCAAAATAAAAAAAAAACACCATTTTTATAAGCAGAAATAGAACCATTCTCATCATTGAAGGAATATCTAAAACCTTGTTTGAACAATGCATGAAAAGACATAATATTTCGTGCCATTTCTGATGAGTAGCAACAATTCAATAAATCCAAACTAACACCATTACTAAGCACTAGACTATAAACTCCAATCTTGGTGACAGGTGAAGATCGCCTATTCAGTATTCCCTATGATCAAGTTCATTCTACCGTGCTCCACATTCTCACTTTTACTTAGTCCCTACAAAATCGAGCAAATGTGGAATCCACATCCTGTATCAAGGACCCAAGAATCAAAAGATGATGAGTTTTTAGATGAAATAGTGTATGTACCTGCGAAAGATGGCTTCACTTTGCCATCCTTGAGATCTTGCAGATACTTTGGGCAGCTTCGTTTCCAATGCCCCTTTTCGTGGCAATAGAAGCAAGTGGCCTCTTTAGGATCAAAGACAAGGGTAACATCAGAACTGGATTTCACTTGAGACTTTCCCTTCCATTTTTGCATGGGAGGACCTTTCCTCTTCTTCCCTCTTCCTTGACCAATGGCTAGAACGGGAGTATTAACAGGAGCAGGGGCAATAGTATTTCCCTTCATTCCTGTTTCAGCTGTTCTCAGGAGGTTGTGCAATTGAGCCGATGTGGTCTCACTGTTGTTCAAATGATAGGTCAAGACTATGTCAATAGCCAACTCCTTATCAAAGTGCACATTCAACCTCAGAATGCGATCCACGTAACGTTGCATCCTTTGCACGTGGGCGATAACAGACTCTCTGTCCTTCATCTTGCTTGATAAGAGGGACTTTACTATCTCGTACTTTTCTTGATGAGCTCGCTTATGGTACTTTTCCATAAGGTCCTTGTTCATCTCGTACGGCCAGTAATCCTCATAAAATCTTTGCAGGTTCAGGAGTCATGGTGGCAACCATGATGCAAGCAACTTTTGTTGCATCTTTTCATATTTCTTGTAGGCGGCTAATTCTTCAGCAGTGGCATTCTCTTCGTCAATTTCAGCGAGCTCCTTTTCAAGGACATACTCCTTGTCTTAGTAACGAAGGGCCATTTTGATGTTGCGCATCCAGTCATTGTAGTTGGTGTCATCCAATGTCACCTTTGAGCAGATGCCTAACAAGGAGAAGTTGTTGTGGGTGGAGGAGGAACCAGAAGCATCATTAGGAGCAGACATTGCTTTTAAGGAAAAGTAGTTTAAGTAAGATAAGAATAATTGGGCATGAACCAACTATAAAAATTCACAACTTAGAAAAGGGATGCCGTAATCTAATTGCAAATTTCATAAAGGTAGGTTTTTCTTTTGAGATTCATTGAAACTATCCAATGGCATGTTTAATCTCGGATTATGCTCTTCCATTTGTGACTGGGATACGTACCGAGGATCACAAACAAGATGTGTATAACCAGGCAAATGTGCTTGGTAACCTCAATGTCATTTATCATCTCAATTGATGTGCTGGTTAACAACAATGATAATTTATGAGATACCCATTACAACTCTTTATTAGTCCCTATTAGTGTGCTGGTTAACCACACACGCTCTACTAATCACTGTAGAAACGAGAAACGATCTTATTACTGCATGCTTTGATCAAAGTAACGAACACGAGATGTAAATAAGAGAATTCGTATTGAATCACTTGAGATTACAATGAAAACTCTCTAGTTTCTCTCTCTAGAACACACACACAGAAAGTGTAGAATGACAGATGTGTTCTTACTCGTTACCTACACATTCTAACACGCAGGCTATTTGTGACAACCGGCAATTTCCCAGGTTAACCCCGTTAATGATTTGTGTTATATTTCGATAACGTCCGTTACCTTAGTTAACTAGAATAGTCGCACGAACATTGCACATGAGTCTAGACGTCGGTTAACTTACTTGAATGTATATAATTTATAATTTTATATAAATTATATTTTATGAGTTCATGAAAACGTTTTGTCATTTTATGTGACAAGTATATATATTATTTTATGTGATATATATATATATGTGCATATATACACATGTTGCTTTATGATTTTATGTGACGACGCCTCACGTATTCGTACGAACGTTTCTATAATGTTATTGGAATTTAAAAACATATAGTTATGGATTATAACTATGATTTTATGTGTAGCATATATAGGTTTATATTTTATAAATTTCGTTCATTAAATATGGTTTGGCATACACTCGAGTATTCACCGTCAAGTTAGCTCCGTTATAGAGTTTGTTAGAAGTTTCTAAACCTTGAGGGACCTACTCTGTAACTTCTGAACTTGTTTTATTAAATAAAACTCTGAGGGGCTGAAATTGCCATTCAAGAAAACTTGATTTTTTTTTACAATTGATTGTCGAGGATCAGAAGAGCCGATAACCGCATCGCCATAAAACCGAAATCAATTCCTCAGTTACAATTCTTTTTTTTCCAATCGATCAGTCACATTTACTCAATGATTAGGATACCGACGTTCATTCGAATCACCTTTACCATCTGCTCTCGAGCTCTCTCCATTCTCTCTCGTTTTTTTTTTAAGTTTCCCGGTGAACTCAAATTTCTGGCCAAAATCTCCACCGAATCAGCACACCTCAACATCCATCGAGATCTCCTTTCGTCGCTGAGCAACAAGGGAAAGTCGGATTCGAGTTTCGTGTCGGTGCTTGGTGTTCGCGTTCAAAGTTCGGGTTTCGTTTCGGCTTCAAAAACGTGTCAAAACTTATCACCGATACGAGGTAATCACTTCTTTTTGTTAGCCGCGCATTTACCTTCACGTTGGTTCTGATTTTGCGATTTTCCGGTGACCGGAATAAAACTCCGGCCACCGGAGTTTTGGGGAAGAAAGGGGGGTCGGTTCAGGACGATATATATATACATGGTACTGCTACTCATCGCGATTGAGCCTTTAGCCCAGTTGGTCGGCGCGCGTCATGTAGACTGGGAGGTCCCCGGTTCGAATCTCCCAAGCCCCAAACATTTTTATTTATTTTCCCTAACCCTATTTCCCTGCCGCTGAAAGAACAAAACTGATAGATCGCGATCCAGTTAACATACCAAGCCCCTAGCCCAGTGGTTAGGTCGCTGCTGGGTGTTCGGGAGGTCACAGGTTCGACCCTTGTGACCTCCGGTTTCACTAATTTTATTTTTATTAGTTGTTTTATGAACTTGTATGGCCCGAAACCTATCACCACTCATTCACTATGTTATTTTGGACCCGTAGAAAACCTCGAAAACATCGTCACTTTCGTTTTCCCTCGTCAATATATATAATTTGGTTATTATATATAAAAATGTTGAATTATTTGATAATAAAATTTTAACGAAAATCTATTTGAGAAAATATATAAATGAACGTATTTGGAAATATAAAACGAATGTTTTATTAACCCTTATATTTATAAAATATATATATATATATATATATATCTAAATATTTATTAATATATCTATCTACATGCATAAATATGCATTTCGACTATCCGATTTTGTAAAAGATGATATTTATCTTTTATTCGCTTTTGGGTGAACTTTTATCCTTTCGACGTCGTCATGAACTTGATTCTTGAGTAAAATGATTATTTTTTTTTGATCCAAATGTCATTTCTGACCGCTTTCGAACAAAACGATTTTTATCACGTATGGATATTTATCACCTACGTCGTATTTGGAACTACTTGATTTAATATCGTCGTCTAGGCTATGTGACTCATGTGCGGACACACACTTATGTATGCAAAATCTATAGGTGCTCGGTAGTTACGCACGGCTCGAAGTTTTGCTAAATTGTAGCAGCGCACCCTAAGGTGAGTTTCACAACCATTACGTTACGTCCGGTTTTGGACGATAACACACGCAAACACGTTACACCCGGGTTAGGGTGATAACACGACAACGTTTATGTATGATTAAAGTAGAAATCCAACATATATCACATGTTCACGTAAAATGCTTATCTTTGAAAGTCCTTACTTATCGAACCGTTAATAGTTTATAGCGAGGGGATATTGGGTAGTACTACTGGGGTCTGACAAACCCCACTCAGCGGGCACGAGATGCACCACCCGACTGGCGGTCGGACTGAGGACAATGTCAGCCTAACTTACCGTGATCGAGTAGACACGGGGAAGGCAAACCACGTAAGGAATTATTCCTACAACTAATTGGTCAGCTTCGGTTGCGAACGTTTTAGTGACATGAACTTAGGCTCGCTACCTACGATATGGATTGTACTGTTAATATACATGCTTACATGCGAATAAAATCTGTTGTATTCGTACCGCATAACTATACTAGTTATACTTATGTGCTTATGTGAACTCACCAACATTAGTTGACACTTGCTCTTATGCATGCTTTGCAGGACGCTAGGAGAATCGGATTTTTGGGCACGTACGCTGGTTAAACTTTGTTTTTGGGAACTTGCTTTTAAAACCTTTATCTCGAACTTTATTAACTTGTCGGGCGCTTGTTTTGCGCATCATAACTTTTATAAGCTTCCGCTAAACTTTAAACTCTGGTTTGATATTTCCCGTTTGGAAATATATTTACATTTTGAACCCTTAACTTATGTTTGATGTAACTAATGACTCGGGTCCTGGTCTGGTTCACACCCCACACGGTAAAACCCCGTTAGTGGAAATTGGGGGTGTGACAGATTGGTATCAGAGCCCTTGGTTGCAGAGAACTAGAATTTTCATAAATTCTAAACTGTAACTGTTTCTGAACATTAGTTACAACAATTCCCAAAAAAGTTTTCTTTCCGCGTGCCAAAAATCGATTACTCACATTAGATTGTTTTCCTTTTGTTTGTGTCTGTCTGGGTTATGATAGTATGGCACCACACGACAACACGAGGGGTAAGGGAAAGAAAATTGCCAACGAACAGTCATCATCCTCCAACCAACAAGGCCGCGAGCCTGAGCAGCCTGAGTACACGATAATGGATTTCCTTCGGGATCAGCACATACGTCCTGATAGGCGTGCACCAAACGATTACAGCTGGCTGAGTCCGACAACATATCGGTTGCTTGACATGTATCATGTGCCGGCCAGAGTTGACCTACCATTTGATTTGAAGCGGGTCATTGCGGGACTGATAGCCGCCTATGACAACACTCTTGGAGAAACCAGACAAAATTCCATCAGCAATCGCACACGCGATAAAAAAATTGAGCGATTGCGGGCCGAGCAAAGGGAACATGAAACCTACCACTACAACTTGTCCTAGGGGATAATGGGTATTCGTAATAGGGTCACCGAGCTTGAGTCACGACCCAATCCTGCAGGGTTGGAGCATGAACTGCATCTAGCACAACATCAAATTGCTGAACTCCAACATTCCAATGCAGTGCTTCACCACTCCAACGTGACACTTGCGGCGCAGGTCGCCACCCTCCAGGTGCAAATGGCAGCCCTGCAAGTTCAAGGTGCTCATGTTCAGGAAGAAGAGGAGGAACCCTTCGAAGAGGAACCTTTTGAGGAGGAGCCTCAAGAGGACATGGAGGAAGAGCCAAATGTTATTGACCTTTGATCTAATCTGTCTTCTTTATCTTTTATTTTGTTACTTCGAATAAAATTGACTGGGTGTTCATTTTATTTTGAATGTTTCAAATACCAAGATACATCATGGTTGGATTTAAATTTTGTAATGGATATTACATCTTCAATTTTTCCAATGTGTTTCTAAAAATTATGTCATGTGATGGACGAATGCATGAATAATTGTTTAGTGCTTAATGAAATTAATATTGGATATATTAATTATTGGATTGTATGCGTGCTAACGTATATAATAAAATTAATATTGGGTATATTAATCATGGAGATGTTTGTATGACAAACAAAAATCATGGCTGAACACCTCACAACAGCACAAATTCAAGCATTGATAAATGAAAATGTTGCGGCAGCACTCGCTGCGGCTCAAGCATAAGGAAACAATAACGGTGGAAAGTTAAACATACGAAAAATTGACTACATTTTTTTTTCTCTCTCTCACTCTCAAAAAAAATTATTCTCTAAAATAATTTCATAAAAACAAATCCAGACCCGGCTCAGTGCACCTTCAAACTTACATGGATTGTAATCCGCTCACATTCAAGGGCGATGAAGGAGCCGTGGGTCTGCTGCGATGGCTCGAGAAATCAGAAAAGGTGTTCTCAATGTGCAACTACCCAGTTGCGAATCGGGTCAATTTCGCAACCTCTATACTCGAGGGAGCTGCCCTCACTTGGTGGAATGCGCAAATCCAAATGTTAGGGCTCGATGCAACGAATGCTATGACTTGGCAGGAGTTCAAGGATGCCATCATGGAGGAGTATTGTCCTCGCGATCAGGCCAAAAGGTTGGAAGGTGAGTCCCAGTATTAATAACAACAACACCAACAGCGGGGCCGGTAATCAGAACCGCTAAGGTGGTAGTAATCAGAATCACAATGGGTACAAGGGACGAGCACCGTTCCGCAATCGGTGCAACCAACACCACAATGGGGCATGAAAGAAACTCACCTGTGAGCGTTGTGGTAAAGGGGGCCATGAAGCTAAGAATTGTTAGAGTGAACTACAAAACCGTCCCAATCAGCATCAAAATCAGAACCAGAGGCAGAATAATGAAGGCCCGAGGGGGTGTTATGAATGTGGAAAACCAGGGCACCTAAAGAGGGATTGCCCACAACTTCGAAAGAATAACAACAATGTAGGCAACAATAACAACCACCGTAACAACAATAACAACGGTGGGGATGGGGGGTAGAAACGGTGGAGATGGCGCCAAAGGGCGAGCTTTCGTTATGGGTTCTGGTGAAGCAAGAAACGATGCCAACGTCATTAGCGGTAAGTTTCTTCTAAACAACTACTTCGCAAATGTCTTATTTGATACTGGTGCTGAGAAAAGTTTTATCTCGACTAAATTCTGTAAGTTGATTAAGGCTACTCAAACTCCACTAAAAGCTAGGTATACGGTTGAATTAGCAAATGGTAAGCTTCTTGACACCACTCACTTGGTTGAAAACTGCACATTAGAACTATCTGGTCATAAACTAAGTATTGACCTTATGCCTTTTACCATCGGTAGTTTCGACGTGATAGTGGGCATGGATTGGCTATCCAAACATCAGGCGGAAATTGTTTGTCAAGAAAAAGTCATAAGAATACCAATAGCAGGAGGAGAAGTACTCTCAATTCAGGGTGAAAAGGGAGGTGCTGTCTCCGGAATCATATCATACCTTAAAGCGCAGAAGTGTCTTCGGAAAGGACACGTGGCAATCCTGGCCACGGTTACGGACCAAACCAGGGTGGAGAGAAAAATCAAAAGATTTCCCAATCGTACGTGATTACCCGGAGGTATTTCCTGAGGAATTACCTGGCCTTCCTCCGCATCGGCAAATAGAATTAGGGATTGACCTCGCTCTGGGAGCAGCTCCGATCGCGCGTGCACCATATCGTCTAGCGGTGAACGAATTGAATGAGCTATCCACACAACTACAGGAACTGCTAGATAAAGGTTTCATCAGACCTAGCTCGTCACTATGGGGAGCACCGATATTATTCGTCAAGAAGAAGGATGGCACATTTAGGATGTGCATTGATTACCACGAACTCCACAAAGTCACTATTAAGAATCGATACCCTCTTCTAGACGATCTCTTTGACCAGCTTCAAGGATCCAATTACTATTCGAAGATTGATTTAAGGTCTGGCTACCATCAAGTTCGAGTCCGCGATGAGGATATTGAAAAGACAATTTTCAGAACACGATACGGTCATTATGAGTTTTTGGTCATGCCTTTCGGGCTGTCAAATGCACCAGTTGTGTTCATGGATCTCATGAACCGTGTGTGCAAGCCCTACCTAGATAAATTCGTCATAGTGTTCATCGACGACATCCTCATCTACTCCAAGACAAAAGAAGAACACGAGGAACATCTACGGTTAATCTTAGAATTGTTAAAGAAAGAACAACTCTATACGAAATTTTCTAAGTGCGATTTTTGGATCCGAGAGGTTCAATTTCTGGGTCACATTGTCAACGAGCAAGGTATCCACGTTGACCCAGCCAAGGTTGAGGCAATTAAAAATTGGTCTACCCCTAGAGCTCCTACGGAAATTCACCAATTCCTAGGTTTAGTGGGTTACTACCGTCGTTTTATAAAGGGATTTTCTCAGTTAGCTCAACCATTGACCGCCCTTACGCACAAAGGGGTTCAGTACAGATGGGGTGACAAGGAAGAGGCAGCCTTCCAAACGTTGAAAGAGAAACCTTGTACTGCACCTATATTATCTTTACCTAATGGGATTGACGACTTCGAGGTCTATTGTGACGCGTCAATCCAGGGACTCAGATGTGTTTTAATGCAAAGAGGTAAAGTCATCACATATGGGTCAAGGCAATTAAAGTCTCATGAGAAGAATTACACAACTCACGACCTAGAGTTGGGCGCAGTTGTTTTTGCCTTGAAATTTTGGAGGCACTACTTATATGGCATCAAGTGTACGATATCCACTGATCACAAGAGCCTCTAGCACATATTCGAACAGAATGAACTCAACATGAGACAACGTAGGTGGGTCGAATTGCTAAACGACTACGACCTTGTGATAAAGTATCATCCAGGCAAGGCCAACGTGGTGGCTGATGCCTTGAGTAGAAAGGAACATGTTAAACCAAGAAGGGTTCGAGCTCTCCAATTAACGATCCATACAGGACTACCGGATAGACTCCGGGATGCTCAGAAAGAGGCCCTGGTGGAGGAGAATTTCGGGTCTGAATCGTTACGTGACATACATGGAACTTCGGAAGTTAAGTCTGATGGGCTTCGTTATTATAATAACCGTATATGGGTACCTTTGCATGGGAATCTTAGAGACCTGGTGATGGACAAGGCTCACAAGTTCCATTATTCGATCCATCCAGGTTTAGACAAAATGTACCAAGATTTAAAGGGGTTATATTGGTGGCCCAATATGAAAGCTGATATCGCTAGATATGTCAGCAAGTGCTTGACGTGTGCGAAGGTCAAAACGGAACATCGAAGCCAGCAGGATTACTGCAACAACATAAAACTCCTGAATGGAAATGGGAAGAAATCTCGATGGATTTCATCACAGGATTGCCCCGTACTTCTGGCGGTAACGATATGATTTGGGTTATCGTTGACCGGTTAACAAAATCCGCTCATTTCCTAGCTATCAAGAAAAATGACAAGACAGACAAACTTGCAAAGATTTATCTCAAGGAGATTGTCAAGCTTCACGGGGTGCCTTTGTCTATTATCTCCGACCGAGACCCTAGGTTTGCTTCAAATTTTTGGAGATCCTTACAAGCAGCGATGGGCACTCGCTTAGATATGAGTACCGCATATCATTCTCAAACAGATGGACAGACTGAACGTACCATCCAAACTCTCGAGGATATGCTTAGAGCATGTGTGCTCGACTTTGGGAAAAATTGGGAAACGCATCTACCGCTGGTAGAATTCTCCTATAACAACAGCTACCATACCAGTATTGGAGCCGCTCCATTTGAGGCTATTTACGAACGAAAATGCAGATCGCCGGTCTGTTGGGCCGAGGTCGGTGAGAGCCAACTCACTGGACCTGAACTAGTACACGAGACCACGGAGAGGATCGTGCAAATCAGAAACCGCATGAAAGCGGCAAGAGATAGGCAAAAGAGTTATGCAGATAAACGCCGAAGGCCATTGGAATTTGAAGTCGGCGACAAAGTACTATTGAAAGTCTCTCCTTGGAAAGGCGTCGTACGCTTTGGCAAGCGCGGGAAGTTGAATCCCCGCTAGGTAGGACCATTCGAGATCACAGAAACTATTGGTCCAGTGGCTTACCGTTAAAATCTACCTCCAGAATTGGATGGAGTACACAACGTGTTTCACGTTTCAAACCTAAGAAAGTGTTTAGCTGATGACACTCTTCTAGTTCCATTAGAAGAACTGCAAATCGATGAACAATTGCAATTCATCGAACAACCCGTGGAAATCATGGGACGTGAGGAGAAAACACTGAAACGAAGTAAAATTCCCATCGTCAAAGTGAGATGGCAATATAGGCGTGGACCGGAATTCATGTGGGAACGAGAAGATCGGATGAGAAAGAAATATCCTCACCTGTTTTATCAAGCGTAAACATCTAATTAAGATATGAGTTAAATTTTGGGACAAAATTTCCTTAACAAGGGGATGATGTAGCAACCCTAAAATTTTTCTTTTCCTTCCACATAAACCATAGCAACTTAAGGCAATTTTCGGGACGAAAATTCCTTAACAAGGGGATGATGTGACAACCGGCAATTTCCCAGGTTAACCCCGTTAATGATTTGTGTTATATTTCGATAACGTCCGTTACCTTAGTTAACTAGAATAGTCGCACGAACATTGCACATGAGTCTAGACGTCGGTTAACTTACTTGAATGTATATAATTTATAATTTTATATAAATTATATTTTATGAGTTCATGAAAACGTTTTGTCATTTTATGTGACAAGTATATATATTATTTTATGTGATATATATATATGTGCATATATACACATGTTGCTTTATGATTTTATGTGACGACGCCTCACGTATTCGTACGAACGTTTCTATAATGTTATTGGAATTTAAAAACATATAGTTATGGATTATAACTATGATTTTATGTGTAGCATATATAGGTTTATATTTTATAAATTTCGTTCATTAAATATGGTTTGGCATACACTCGAGTATTCACCGTCAAGTTAGCTCCGTTATAGAGTTTGTTAGAAGTTTCTAAACCTTGAGGGACCTACTCTGTAACTTCTGAACTTGTTTTATTAAATAAAACTCTGAGGGGCTGAAATTGCCATTCAAGAAAACTTGATTTTTTTTTACAATTGATTGTCGAGGATCAGAAGAGCCGATAACCGCATCGCCATAAAACCGAAATCAATTCCTCAGTTACAATTCTTTTTTTTCCAATCGATCAGTCACATTTACTCAATGATTAGGATACCGACGTTCATTCGAATCACCTTTACCATCTGCTCTCGAGCTCTCTCCATTCTCTCTCGTTTTTTTTTTAAGTTTCCCGGTGAACTCAAATTTCTGGCCAAAATCTCCACCGAATCAGCACACCTCAACATCCATCGAGATCTCCTTTCGTCGCTGAGCAACAAGGGAAAGTCGGATTCGAGTTTCGTGTCGGTGCTTGGTGTTCGCGTTCAAAGTTCGGGTTTCGTTTCGGCTTCAAAAACGTGTCAAAACTTATCACCGATACGAGGTAATCACTTCTTTTTGTTAGCCGCGCATTTACCTTCACGTTGGTTCTGATTTTACGATTTTCCGGTGACCGGAATAAAACTCCGGCCACCGGAGTTTTGGGGAAGAAAGGGGGGTCGGTTCAGGACGATATATATATACATGGTACTGCTACTCATCGCGATTGAGCCTTTAGCCCAGTTGGTCGGCGCGCGTCATGTAGACTGGGAGGTCCCCGGTTCGAATCTCCCAAGCCCCAAACATTTTTATTTATTTTCCCTAACCCTATTTCCCTGCCGCTGAAAGAACAAAACTGATAGATCGCGATCCAGTTAACATACCAAGCCCCTAGCCCAGTGGTTAGGTCGCTGCTGGGTGTTCGGGAGGTCACAGGTTCGACCCTTGTGACCTCCGGTTTCACTAATTTTATTTTTATTAGTTGTTTTATGAACTTGTATGGCCCGAAACCTATCACCACTCATTCACTATGTTATTTTGGACCCGTAGAAAACCTCGAAAACATCGTCACTTTCGTTTTCCCTCGTCAATATATATAATTTGGTTATTATATATAAAAATGTTGAATTATTTGATAATAAAATTTTAACGAAAATCTATTTGAGAAAATATATAAATGAACGTATTTGGAAATATAAAACGAATGTTTTATCAACCCTTATATTTATAAATATATATATATATATATATATATATATATATATATCTAAATATTTATTAATATATCTATCTACATGCATAAATATGCATTTCGACTATCCGATTTTGTAAAAGATGATATTTATCTTTTATTCGCTTTTGGGTGAACTTTTATCCTTTCGACGTCGTCATGAACTTGATTCTTGAGTAAAATGATTATTTTTTTTTTTATCCAAATGTCATTTCTGACCGCTTTCGAACAAAACGATTTTTATCACGTATGGATATTTATCACCTACGTCGTATTTGGAACTACTTGATTTAATATCGTCGTCTAGGCTATGTGACTCATGTGCGGACACACACTTATGTATGCAAAATCTATAGGTGCTCGGTAGTTACGCACGGCTCGAAGTTTTGCTAAATTGTAGCAGCGCACCCTAAGGTGAGTTTCACAACCATTACGTTACGTCCGGTTTTGGACGATAACACACGCAAACACGTTACACCCGGGTTAGGGTGATAACACGACAACGTTTATGTATGATTAAAGTAGAAATCCAACATATATCACATGTTCACGTAAAATGCTTATCTTTGAAAGTCCTTACTTATCGAACCGTTAATAGTTTATAGCGAGGGGATATTGGGTAGTACTACTGGGGTCTGACAAACCCCACTCAGCGGGCACGAGATGCACCACCCGACTGGCGGTCGGACTGAGGACAATGTCAGCCTAACTTACCGTGATCGAGTAGACACGGGGAAGGCAAACCACGTAAGGAATTATTCCTACAACTAATTGGTCAGCTTCGGTTGCGAACGTTTTAGTGACATGAACTTAGGCTCGCTACCTACGATATGGATTGTACTGTTAATATACATGCTTACATGCGAATAAAATCTGTTGTATTCGTACCGCATAACTATACTAGTTATACTTATGTGCTTATGTGAACTCACCAACATTAGTTGACACTTGCTCTTATGCATGCTTTGCAGGACGCTAGGAGAATCGGATTTTTAGGCACGTACGCTGGTTAAACTTTGTTTTTGGGAACTTGCTTTTAAAACCTTTATCTCGAACTTTATTAACTTGTCGGGCGCTTGTTTTGCGCATCATAACTTTTATAAGCTTCCGCTAAACTTTAAACTCTGGTTTGATATTTCCCGTTTGGAAATATATTTACATTTTGAACCCTTAACTTATGTTTGATGTAACTAATGACTCGGGTCCTGGTCTGGTTCACACCCCACACGGTAAAACTCCGTTAGTGGAAATTGGGGGTGTGACACTATTTATAGTTAGTGACATAGCACCCAGCGTACCAACTGGTACGCCGGACCATATGATCCACCGGACCATATGGTACGCCACCAACCAAATAGACACTACAACTCACTTTAAGACATGCTCACATAGATACAATACACGAGACACTCATAGCATAGGAATATGCTCTAACAAACTCCCCCTTAACGTGTAGTGTATCTATTCTCTAACTAAACTACAGTCTTCAATCTTCAACATAGCTGCATCCGATCTTTGACTTGAAATCTTGTCAGAAATAGAGCTTGCATGGCTGGATCACTCTTTAATTATCTTTGCACTTCAAGATCCACTTGTGAAAGATACTTCATACTCCCCCTCTCACCATACTTGAGTCTTGACACACAAACCTGCAATTTCAGAAGACAGAAACGCGGTTTCCTTTTTCTTTTGAAACTTAATTTAATCTTGGCACAAAACTTCTCTTTGAGAATCCAAGATATAGATTTGAAATTTGATTTTGTATCACATGTCGATTGGTCGAAAACAAATAAGAAATAAAATCTTTTTGACTTTTTGAAACTTTATATCAAAACACACCAAAAATCTTTTTGGACTTTTCATATATGAAACATAAATGCAATACAGAATCAGACACTATTTTTGTCTTTTGCGAGAAAGATCACAACTTGAGATCATATTGGTCATATCATGCTGAACTACACTTCAATTTCAATTACTTCAGCACACAAGTTATGTCAATTACTGGTATAATTTGTCCATCTTAAACTCAGGCACAATCATACTCATAACATCTGGATATGTTATTGTATTGATTAAGTTTGCTTTGACCAGTGTACCCCACACTATCAGACATACTCAGATATGTATTTTCTTATCACACTTTGTGATTTCATTTGTGATTTAATCACATAATGATTGTATCCATGATTTAGTCAACTGTGTTCCATGCAAAAAGAAATAAGAACGTTAAATCGTCTACCTTAAGGTCGATCTTTCGATACGCAGATAAGGCCTCGGATTTAACAAAATAAGAAAATAAAAACAAGTTGAAGTTGTATAACCCAACAACAATCAGGTCGGTACTCCCGTACACGCAGAGAAAGTCCGATGAGTTATACGAAACACCAAAGAAAATAAAGCACAACGTCAAACGAACAACAATCAGGTCGATCTTTCGATACGCAAAGAAAGTCCGATCGTTTGACAAAATAAAGAAAATCAAACAAGTTTAAATCTTTGCAAAATGAACACATGTATACACATTGACTTCTTATTTTCTTTTTCACATATCTTTTCTTGATATATCATGAGATATGCATCAAGATGTTGTCCACTTGGTCAAGCATTAGTATTTAATGTGTTTATCACATCTGTATACTTTCTGATTTAATGCCGAGCCTACCAAGCACATCAAACAAAGATCTTATGGCTTTTTCATCTAATTTATCCACGAGTCAGACACGTAAGCCAATGTACCATCATTTCCCAATCATGTTGGATACAATTTCTCATTTTTCAATGTTTTTGTATTTTTCTATTTTTCAATGTTTTTGTATTTTCTGTTTTTCTCCCCCTTAAAATGAAAACTCTATTTTTGGATTTTCATTTTAACACAAACAAAAACACAAAGACGCTATTTTTGGTTTTCAATTTTCTCCCCCTAAACTACATACGAAATGTAAAAGAAAGAAAATTGACCTTTCGACATGGATACCTGTCAATTTTAGCTTTCAGAAAAATTTCAGTTTTGAAATTTGATATCACATGTAATTTAAGTTAAATCAGCAGAATACTTCTCCATCAGCAACTTTTCAATCACCGATAGGTCTTCTAGAAGTACCTGCACACTGGTCAAACACATCAGTTTATAAATGACCCGAAGCGAATTGCTTCTGGTCGACCAGTATCTTGATTTCCTTTCGAAACCACTTTAGGTTTCCAGTGTTGTTGTTTTGGTAAATCAGTATCTGATGAACCGGTCACAGTCGATTGTGACGAACAACCTACATATGGAACATTTTTAAAACGAGGAATAAATCTTCCTTGAGTTTTGAAAAATGTAGGTTGTGTAAATTCATCAAACACTCTGCCATATTCATCAATGAATCGCGGTTTGGCAATTTTACCAACATATGGAACCTTTTCTCTTCTTGAACTAGAAGCAGCAGTGACATGACAATCTTGTGCCATATGCCCTTTTTGTCGGCAATAGTAACACAAACGATTGTTTATATTTCGTTTCTTTGGAACCTGCAGAGCTTCACAAACATATTCATCTCCATCATAAAAATTATCATATACCTGAAATCGATGATCATGAACCCATTTGGATGTCGGGCTATTTTGGCGTAGAATTGGATCCTCCAGAAGAATATTTAGCACCTTGTTGCTTCTGTGTTTAAAAGCCTTATGGGTTTGTATTTTTCTTGGTGTTTGCTTGATGTTTTTGATTTTCTTTTAGTCGGTTATAGGTCTGTTTTTTGGGTGTATTTGCAATTGCTTATGCTTTGGCTTATTCGATGGTAGAATTCTTTGGGGTTTTAGGATTGAGATGCTTTGGTAAGTTTAGGTTCCTTTAATATGGTGCCAAATTTTATGTGCGTACTTAGAGATGCTTTAACCTTTGATGTTGTTCTTTGGGTTTTAAGATTGAAATGGTTTGAGATATCTGTTTTTTGTTTTTTTTTTTTTTTTTTTTTGAGGCCATACCAGTTATTTTTTTTAGTGATTACATGTTTAAGGAGACAGTTTTGGCTTCCGTTTGTATTTTTTATATTGAAATGGTTAACTAAGATTGGCTCCCTTTTGCTTTGGGTTTTAAGACTGAGGTGGTTTAATGAGTTAAAATAGCATTAGTGTGATGGTTTGGGTTTTAAGGTTTGGGTGCTTTGGGTGCTTTGGGTTATGTTTTTTATTTTGCTTCTTTGCACGTTATGGTGATAGATTTTCCTTTGGGTTTTAGGCTGGCTATTTGGTGTTTTACAAAAGAGGTTTGGTTTTCGGTTGTTTAGTTTTTGGTTATTGGATGTCTAGATTATTTTTTAACTAGGATCCAACGTTGTTTTTGGTTGGTTTGCAGGCACTTCTATATACAAAGACTGGTTCAGCCCTGAAGCAAGTAGCTCTGATTGCGCCGCCTACACCAGCAAATGAGGCAGTTCTGGCACTGCGACAAAATCGAACCACTCAGCTAACAACTGCTGCAAAAAGAACAGAAAGTGATCTAAACCAGGACAGCTCCCCTTCTACGAAAAGATCCAGCCTCGCAGAAGACGGCTGCAGTGCTGATCACAAGAAACCAAAACCACAGCGGTGAGTAGATCTTTGGAAGTTTTTTGGCAATCCTAGAGGTGTCAGTAGCAATGCAGCTTGCTATGTAAGTATTAAACTGAATGAACTTTTAGATGGCTTTTGACAATCTTATCACTTTAAGGGGCTTTTGGCAACCATGTAGTTGCTTATGTTATGTAAGAAAGGTCACAATTTTAGAACCACATTAAAGGAACATACGATCTGTGTCTTGGCAATTCGCCTATCTTTAGTAAGGAACGTGGCAGCTTATAAACATGACGTGCTGTGCTGTGATGCCTCCTTATTTGGCAGCCTGGTATGGTATGGAATCACTGCCATATCCATCAACATATGTAATTATTGAATTGCTTTCTAATGCTTTAGACAAAACAGTTTGTCTTCTATTGAAAGTCAACTTATAGAACAAAAGAAGGAATGTTTAGTATCTTTTAATTTTTCAAAAATGTTGGCATGCATAAGCTATCAGGTATGTTTCGTAAAGTGTACATGAATCGTATAATTAACTCGCAGTATTATTAACGTAGGTATGTTGGTATGTATTTGTTACCAAAACAAGCACGCGGCGCCCATAAGCCCAGGCCAATGCGTAATTCGAAAAAACACCTCGTGTGCAACGCGCAACACCAACAAATAGTTACGTAAATCAACCGAGAACACTTCGCTTGGTTTCAAATGACACGCGCGCACGGAGCGCGCTCATAGGCATCTTGTATATAATATATATAACTAGTATGTCGTGTGTTGTTGAATTTCTAAACCTAAGTTCAGTATGTCTCAATCAAATGAAAAAAAAAAACTAAAAGCTTATTATGAGAGGATTGATAGTATGGTATTATCCGGAAAGGTTCAACCATACTTATTGGTATTATTTAAAGATAAATGATTATTTAGTACCTCTTAAAACTTTAAAAGCATGGTCCAAATTGGTTCCCGACCTAGAAATTTATCTCAAGTTAGAGTATCATGTTTGTTTCTAAAGAGTTTTTGACCTACACCGATGTTACGATTGAGAAAATTAATAGACATAAAATATAATATATAATGAAAGGATTGATAAATTATCGAAAAACAAGTATTTTGTTGGTTTATAGTTATCACCACCGCATCGCGCGGGTTTCCCCAATGTTATGAATAAGAAAAATAATAGATGTATAATGTTACAACTACTCTTTGTGTAGGTGATGTTAAATGTCAATGAGAATTATAAAAAGATTGTACACATAAATTATATAAGCTTTTGTGAGCCTCATGTTTTGTAAAACCATGGCCAATATCGAAGGGACAAATAGGGACAAATATGTTTTGTAAAACCATGGCCAACATTAATATTAAAGGGACAAAGAAACTGACCATTAATTGTATTTGTTGGAAAAGTATTCTTATAAATCTTAGTGGGTATAAGTTTGAGTACGAAAAGTTTAAAGTCATTTTTGTTTGGGTCGTTGTACCAAGTGCATACACTTACAAGTTTTGTTAATTTTTTTACAAGTTTGGGTCGTTGTTGTATCAAGTGTATACACTTACGAAACGCATGTACCGTATTATAAATTGTCGTTGCATCACGTCGTGCCGCATCGTCCTAACAGTATCGGATATTACATTGATATTGTTACACCGTCATAACGCACCAACAAATGACGAATAACACGCTATAAACCGTCGTCGCCGCAACGCACTGGCACCAATAATTTATATACGATTGGGTTTACCAAACGGTTAGTCAATAGCAAGCCGAACAAGTGATGTCACACCTGAATAAACCAACTTTGTAGCTGTAAAACGCAAATATGATTCTATATATTTTAAAGTAAACAGAGCAATGACTGCACAGATTATGGCTAAACGGAAACAACAGCTCAGACACGAGAAGAGCAAGCAACCTCTTGTGACCGATACAACATCACTTAGTCACGAAAATACATTCACGAAAACGCTGCTGCATATATCACTCCCATCCTACCCCTCACCTCGATAACAAACCAAAAGCAAATATCATGTTTTAACTACGCGATGTTCTCTTTACATGAACAGACACGCCATCATCGGTGTCTGTAAACCCTGCCCGTACACCTGTCAGCAGCACATAGAGCCCGTCAGCATTGCATTACTTCATTTCAACCAGTTTACATGAAAAAACAGGTCAATTCAGTAGCTAAAAACTGAAACTTGTCATAAAAAAGTTGTCTAACATGCATCCGAATGTCTACATCCTATCTTTTATCGCTTTTTTAGAACTTCGTTATATTTTTTTACTCAATAAAAAGCAAATATCATGTTTTAACTACGCGATGTTCTCTTTAGAACTTAGTTACAAAGTCTCAAAATACCAACAAAAAGTGATGGTGGATCGGCCCAACCCATTGTCTCAAAGGCCCATCTTGTCACCTCTATGTCAGAGACAAAGTTCAGAACAATGAAGAGAGGTGATTATGAGACAGCCCAGCCCTGTTGATTTTGTTATCTCTATGTCAGCAACAAGCATAACTGAGTGCTAAACGATATAGGTTCATGGAAAGCGCTTGAATATGTATCAATGGTGTACAAATTCTTCCAGCAATGAAAAAATCAGAAAGTGTATTCTGGCATCAAACCGACACCATAAGTTTGTAAAGGTATAAAATTTCCGTATAAAAAAAAATAATAAAATAAAAAATCGTGCGTATAGAAGGAAAGTGACTTGGTTCTAAAAAACAGTGATATGAAATAACCATTTCATAAAGACCAAAAAAATTCAATTTCGACCACATTTAATGATACTAAATGACGGGTCAAATGAGTAAAACTCAGGTGAAAAGATAATGGTTTTGCTGTCATAGTACATTGAATTCACCGTTTATAACATCCTAGAATGTAATTATTAGCAACGAATTATTAATTTGACTAACAAAATATGAGCAGAAGTGCTCGAGGATTAGATATACAGACCTTGAACTCACTTGGCGGTAGGAAGGTAGATCCTAGTAAGACCTTTGTTTGTAAGTTTCTGCCTACAAGTGGGGCATTTATGCTGAGCATTTATTGCAGCCACGATGCACGCCCTGCAAAATATGTGACCACACTTGGTGGTCACTTCCTCAACTAATGGTCCCATACAAACAGGACAGCTGAAAGTTGGCTCCGGTGGTGGTGGTGGTGGTGGTGGCGGTGCAACGTATTGTGCACTCCCCCTCTGCAATTACATAAAACAAAACAAGTTCCTTTCAATTAATGTTCAATTGCTTATAGTACAAGTATACATTCAAGATATTTACTTATTCTAAAACTTAAATTACCTTGACCATTACTATCCATTATAAAGAATAAAAAAAAAAGTAACAATAACCGGTTTGCATCAGCCAAAATCAATCCAAACAGTTTCAAACCGTTGCAAAATAACCCATTTTGGCCTGAAACCATTTTGGCCTGTACTGAATCCACCCATTTTTCAACCTCTACATATTGTTTACAAAGGACGCACAAAGGATTTCCGCGCCATGGGTCAAGACAAAGCATAGAGCAATACATTGTGTATGACACTAGAATAAAATGTTATTACCGTAGGGCCGCTACTTCCTTCTAAATTCACATAGAGTTCGCAATTAATAACTGGTGCACTTGAGGGGCCCCTTCTACGCTTGTACGCCTGGTTAATACCATGCCTAGTAGCAGCTTCTTCTGTTATATACATCACATTAAGTAATTGCCTATCAGACATAGGATAATATGGGATCACATAAAACCAATCCAATATCATGAAGTAGCAGAAGCCTATCTTAGCACATGTAGAAAATTTGCACACCTTTCCGTACTCAACAAAGAAAAAAAAAGAACTACTTTAGTTTCACATATTCCCTTCACCCTAACTTATAAGAACTTTGTAGATGCCCTTGATTACTTCCTAAACATGAAAAGATAACGATTGGTTCAATAACAATTGTCAAAATGACTAAAATGAGATATGTGTGTATGTTCTTAGCTTTATAATGCATATTATAGCATAAGTTTCAAGCATGTAACTAACAGAAACCATTGCTTAATATTATAACTTGCAAAATTATTTGGAAAACTGGACTACAATACTTTGCATTCCATCAAACTGAATTGATCCAACTGGTTCTCACTCTAAGTGGCTTGAACTTCAGGAGATGTGAAATAAAACCAAAGCAAGTTTTCTGCGTTTACTTAGGATTCCATCAAACTAAATTGAACCAACTGGTTCCCATTCTATGTGCCTTGATTTTTCAGAAGAATTGAAATAAAAACAAAGCAAGTTTTCTGCATTCTTCTAAGATATATCCACCAACATACTAAAAGATATAAATAAATACACCATTCAAATATAAACTGACATTCAGAAAGAAAATGCAGCTATCAGGAAGTGAATGCATGTTGAGAGTAAAAATCTTTACCAGCTTCCACATCTACCACCAAAGTCCTTCGACTTCTTCGTGATTTCTTTTTAGCCTGAAAAAGAGTGCAAACTGATAGTATGAGCACAAATGATAATAGCAAATAAAATAATCAGAGTGTACTCCAGGCGTAAGAATATTTACTTCTTCAAATGCTCTAGGTGATGATATAACAACATCATCATCCAGTTCCTCGACATCAATTGTAGCAGGTTGTGTGGATCCAGCTTGCTGATGATAATGAACTTGAACACCACCATGAGCTACTGGAATGGATGGAGCATCACCCTGAGAAACTGAAATGGAGGGCCCTCCGGCTTGCTCCAGGTTTTCGACTGGAGGAACATTGAGATCCAGCACTCCTTTTCTTCGCCAACCATTTCTTACAGACCTCACAACTTGTTCTAGAATGCTCATGGTCTATTTTTTTCTAGCAGAAAACAAGAAGTCAAGAAGACTATATCAAAAATTCATGCAATGCAAAACATTATTAGTAAAAAACTCACGAGTGTTAGATGGTGAAACGTATACATTACTATCATATAGCATCACTTTTAAACTACAAACAGAAACACATACAAGTAGCTAACTATATAGCCTAGCATAGCATCAACCCAAATAAAACATCCACGCACTGATAGAGCTTATCCTAACCTAGTGCAAAAGTGTGTTGGATAAAGATTGGTTTAATAAGTTGTGGAGCTCCAATTTCAACGAAATTCTAAAAAAAAAAATATATATTTTTGCCTACCATCATACGATAAAGTTGCAGGCACTTTTAGTCTGTGGCTAACATAGAACTCAATCTAAGATTCCATCTGCTGTATTTTACCAAAAGACTAGAAATGTATCACATAAAAATCTGATCTAAAAAGAAAAAGAGTTGAACATACAAGGCATCAAATCATAAAAGCATTTGCATTTCAATAGACAAACGTGCCACCATACACACAATCATGCAAAAACCTTGTTTGACATATCGATCGATTCAAAAACAAGAAACAAACTAACTTTAAGAAATAAAATATTGCAAAATACTTATGTGTTCATTCATGTTTTACTACGTATGAGTTCTGAAATGAGAATCTAAAAATCCCTATCGATACAAGATAAGTTCTAAAATTCACCATCAAAACCGCACTAGAAAGAGTAATAGAGATAAATAAACATCAGACAACTGATCCAGAATGAGGATCGAAAAGTGTACTGAAATTAGCAAATTCAGTGAAATTAAACCCTCACCTGTTGCGATCTACGGAGCGATCGAGAACCTGTAGTGATAAAAATGATGATTGATATATGCGATTAGAGAAAGAAGAATCAGAGGCTAGGGTTTGTGAATGAAGAAGACGACCTGTATTTGAAGGGTAGCGGTTTTCTTTCTTATGAAGGGTCGGGTCGGGTCGGGTTGGGTTGGGTTGGGTTGGTGGTTGTTTTAAAAGAAATATACACGTCTCTCTTCGCATGACCGCCATTCGTCTGATGTGAGTTTTTGGTTCACGCGCCAAGCTTAGGGCGTGGGTCTCCCCTTTGACCAGCTTTGGTGCAACGGACACAAAAGGAATTATATTTTCTTTAAATTTTTTGCGATGGATTAGAATTTTTTAATTTTTTTTAAAACGATGAAATTTTATTAAATAACGAGAAGCCAGAGGAAAAAAACAAGTATTAAAGAGAAGAAAAAACAATTTAAAGAAAATACAAAGCCTTCAATACCCAACGGGACCAGCTCAAATCTACTAATCTTCAATGATGTTTGAGCCAAATATAAAGATGAAGCCTTTATATCTTCCACGATAAGTCTCGAGCACCAACTTTTGTTATTAAATTCTTTACCATTCCGGACCAGCCAAAAGGAACCAGAGGGTGCAAGATGCGATCAGAAGAAGGGTCTTGAAAATTTTGGAACCATCATCATGTAGATGGGTAAGCCTAAGCAGGTTCTACACAGACACTGATGTGTTAGAATCAAAACCGCATCAAACCTTCATGGTATTCCAAACCTGATTAGAGAGGGGACAGGAGAGGTAGATGCGCTCGAATGTTTCGCATTCCGACGAGCACCACGGGCAGCGGAGGGATGGAAGGCAAATACCTCTTTTGGACAGCTCGTGTTTAGTCGGTATTCGAATGAGTGATGTGCGCCATGTGAATAGGTTAATTTTCTTAGGAATACATTGCAACCAGTAATGTTTATACCCATAATCAGCGCAATGAAAGGCTTCAAAACCAGATTTGATTTCACTAGTTGCAAAGTTATTATTAGAACCCCTAGCGAGAATGTTGATGTTCCAAGATACCAGATCATAATTGATTTGAGGGGTCATTTTCCACGAGCCATGTATGGTCTTTTTCACTGGTAATGAAGCCGAAGACCTTCTGTTTGAGTGTATAGCATTGATGACTTTAGCCCAGAGAGCGTTCGGATCAGATCTAAATCTCCACACCCACTTCGAGCAGAGAGCAATGTTGTCGGCATCAAGTGTTGGTTTTGATACAAAATGTAGTTAGAATGTTAACGGCTAGTTAGCACCTAGTTTGGGCACATTATGTCTATTGGGAGAAAGTTGAGGGGTGTAATGTGTAATTTGAATCTAAATGGTAGTTAGAGTTTGTTAAGCAGTAGATTAAGCTTATATATAGCCGTTAAGTGTAGTATGTTAGTGTAAGTTTTGTATTCATTCATTCAATCAATAATATTTCCAGTTTTCTCTGTCTGATTCGATTGTTAATTGAAATCTTTATTTGGCATCAGAGCATTCATCGCTCTTGATTTCATCTTCAATCGACTAAAATTAGGTCGTTCTTAGATCTGAAAATTGGGGATTCGCTAATCCCTCTGTTTTCCGATTCAAGATTCATCGATTCATTCTTTCACCTCGCCGACCATCTCCGAATCGTCCTAGGAGACCAATTACACCGCCGCGTATGGCTGATGGTGCCGGAGGAAATGCTAATCGGAATGTGGTACGTGAAAGCTATACCATAATTCCGCTGCAGTGCCCGATTCTCACCAATTCGAATTATATGATATGGGCTGTAAAATTGAAATCCATCTTTAACGTTCATAGCTTATGGGAAGTGGTGGAACCGGATGCAGGAGCAGAAATCGATCCCAAGAAGAATGCAGCCGCTATAGCCTATCTTCTTCAAGCATTACCTGAAGAGATGATCTACCAGATTGCAGGTAAGGAATCTGCAAAAGAAATTTGGGACTTCATCAAGACAAGGAATGTAGGAGAAGAGAGGGTCAAGAAAGCAAGGCTGCAGACCCTCAAATCAGAATATGAGGCTTTGAGAATGAAGGGATACTGAATCAATAGATGAATTTACTGGAAGATTAGGAGAAATTGCCACCAGATCTGCAAACTTGGGAGCTGAGATTAAGGAGAGTAATATGGTCAAGAAGTTATTGGAATCTGTACCAAACAGATTCCTTCATATAGTAGCTTCCATAGAGCAGTTTGTAGATCTGGAGACTATGCCATTTCAAGAAGCCATAGGGAGATTAAAAGCATTTGAAGAAAGGACTGGGATGAAAACAAAAGGATCAACTCAGAAGGAAGAACAATTGCTCTTAACCTATGCAGAATGGCAGGCCAAGTCAAAGGAAAACAGGCAAAGAAACAAAGGGGATAAGAATGGAGGGAACAAGGTGAAGATTGATGAAACCCAGGGAACTCATAACAAATGGAGAGGTAATGAGAAAGGGGTTAAGGATCAGAAAACTTCTAAAAGGCCCAAGAAGGATAAATAAAAAATAAAGTGTTTTAAATGTGAGAATCTTGGACATTATGCAAGTGAATGTCCAAGAAAGAAGACTAGTGATGAGGAGCCAAATCTAATTGCAGATTTGGAAGATGACCCTGCATTTCTATGGTTTGGAGTTCAGAATCAAGAGAAGAAGAAGTTCATTTGAATGAACTTGGGCTTGTACCAGCAAATTACAAAGGTTCAGAGGAGTCAAATTCAAATGAAGCTATATGCTATCTTGATAATGGGGCTTCAAATCATATGTCAGGTAATCCCTCTCTGTTTTCTGTTTTGAACACTAAGATTACTGGCAATGTCAGGTTTGGTGATGGGTCTAGTGTAGAGGTTAGGGGTAAGGGATCAATAATTCTAGAAGGGAAAACAATGGACCAGAAAGTGTTAAGCAATGTATACTATATACCTCAATTAAGAAGCAATATCATTAGCCTAGGACAATTGGCTGAGAGAGGGTGTGAGAGCAGGATCAAAGGGGAATTCTTGTGGTTATATGACAAGAATCAGAACCTTTTGTTGCAGGTGCAGAAATCTCAAAATAGGTTGTATAAGGTTGCTTTAAGAAAAGGTTCCTCTAAGTGTCTACAGGCTAGAATTGGTACTCTAGAAGGATTGTGGCATAGTAGGTTGGGTCACACTAGTATGATGACCATTGAGCAGATGACACATAAAGATATAGTGGAAGAGGTGCCAAAGACTAGAAATGTGTCACAAGTTTGTGATACTTGTATGATAGGAAAACAGGTTAGAACATCATTTCCTAAAGAAACTAGTTTTAGGACTAATATGCCCTTAGAACTCATATCCATGGACCTATGTGGCCCTATAACACCTCAAACTAAGACTGGTATTAGATACTTCATGCTAATAGTGGATGACTTTTCAAGATTCATGTGGGTATATTTTCTGAAACAAAAGGATGAGGCTTTTGACACATTTAAGAAGTTTAGAACTGAAATTGAAGGAAAGTTAGGTTCTAAGATTAAGGCTGTTAGATCTGATAGGGGAGGAGAATTCACCTCTATAGAATTTAATAGGTTTTGTGCTGAAAATGGGATCAATGGACTCTTGACTGCACCTTATTCACCACAGCAAAATGGTGTGGTGGAAAGGAGAAATAGGTCTATAATGAATATGACAAGGTGCTTATTAAAAGACATTAATGTTCCAAAGGAACTTTGGGCAGAGGCAGTGAGACACTCTGTCTATATTCAAAATAGGCTACCCACTAAGATCTTGAAGGATAAGACTCCCTATACTCTTGTAAAAAGTAAGAAACCTAAGCTAGGACACTTGAAAGTGTTTGGGTGTGTAGGTTTTGTAAAAGATACTACTCCTGGACTCAGGAAATTAGATGAGAGAAGTGTTCCTATGGTTCATTTGGGTTTGCAGGAAGGAACTAAGGGATACATAATGCTTGATGTATCAAAGGGCAAAATTGTCATTAGTAGAGACATTAAGTTTGATGAGTCTAGAACATGGAATTGGGAGTCAGGTACTAGCAATATTGTGCATGTGGATGACTTGAGTACTACAGGTGGTGGTGGTCTTGACATAGCAAATCTTGATGATGGAGGTCATAGTGGAAATGAGTATAGTGATTCAGAAAGTGATCATGATGCTGTATCTCATCATCATCAAGATCAGTCTGAAACTCAAGCTAGTAATAATCTTAGTGGACCTAGTACTTCAAGGAGATCTGGTAGAGTCACAAAGGTTCCTGAACGACTTAAGGACTATGTATTGGATAATAGGCTTAGGCAGGTTGAGCAGACTCAGGAAATAGAGGAGCAAGTAGCTTTGTTACTAGAGCATGCTGATGAGCCTAGAACCTATAGTGATGCTGCTAAGGATGATAAGTGGATGATTTCCATGGGGGAAGAGATAACTGCCATTGAAAAGAACAAGACATGGGTTTTAGTTGATCCACCTAAACAGTGTAAACCAATAGGACTGAAATGGCTTTATAAGATCAAAAGGGATGCCAAAGGATTAGTAACTAAGTATAAAGCGAGGTTAGTTGCTAAAGGCTATGTTCAACAACTTGGAATTGACTATGAAGAGGTGTTTGCCCCTGTAGCTAGGATGGAGACCATTAGGTTGATTCTGTCATTTGCTGCCAGTATGAGTTGGAAGGTTAGTCATTTAGATGTTAAGGCTGCCTTCTTACATGGAAGGTTACAAGAGGAGGTTTATGTTAAACAACCTGAAGGCTTTATTAGAAAAGGATGTGAGAATAAAGTGCTGAAATTAGTAAAGGCTCTATATGGTTTAAAACAAGCACCAAGGGCCTGGAATATAAGGCTAAATGAAGTGTTAACTGAACTTGGATTTACTAGATGTAAGCATGAACATGCTGTGTACACCAGGAACTATAAGGGGCATAGGATTATTGTGTGTGTTTATGTAGATGACCTTCTTGTTACTGGGAATGATAATTAGGAAATAGATAAATTCAAAAGAGAAATGTGTGATAAGTTTGATATGTCTGACCTTGGGGAACTTAATTACTATCTAGGTTTAGAAGTAAGTCAATCTAGTGAAGGTATAGGCATGAAACAATCTGCATATGCTGGAAAGGTCATTAAAATGGCAGGAATGGAGGATTGTAATGAAACTAGGACACCCATGGAACCAGGTTTGAGATTATGCAAGAAAGAGGGTGGTGAGGTAGTGGATGCTTCAAACTATAGGAAAATAGTGGGTTCTCTTAGGTATGTAACTCACACCAGGCCTGATATCACATTTTCAGTTGGGTATGTTAGTAGATTCATGCAGGAACCAAGAGAGGCACATCTTAAGGCTGTGAAGCACATTATCAGGTACCTAAAAGGGACTATGAATTATGGTATTATGTATCCAGCAGGACAAAAGGGTAAATTGACAAGTTTCAGTGATAGTAATCACATGATGGATGCAAGTGATGGGAAAAGCACTTCTGGAGATGTTTTCTTCTATAATCAGGCTGTGGTGTCCTGGCATTCTCAGAAACAGAAGACTATTGCTCTTTCAAGTTGTGAGGCAGAGTTTATGGCTGCCACAACTGCAGCTTGTCAAGCATTATGGTTGGCAAGGTTCTTAGAGGAGTTAACAGGGGAGGAGCATCAGAAAGTTAGGATCTTGGTGGATAATAGATCAGCTATTGCCTTAATGAAGAATCCAGTTTTCCATGGCAGGTCTAAACATAATTAATCTCAGGTATCATTTCATCCGAGAGTGCATTGAAAGAGGGGAGATTGAAGTGGACTTTGTTAGTGGAATAAAGCAAAAAGCTGATGGGTTAACAAAGGCACTAACCAGAAACAGGTTTGAGGAGATGAGACAGCAGCTTGGTATGCAAGAATTCACTTAATTCAAGTAGAAATGGGAGTTCATCACATCTCATACACAAATCAGATTTGATCCCTGGTATGAGCTGCTAATGATGATCAATCATGACTCTGAATATGGTGATTCTGATGTTGCAGAAACTGGAAAGGAATCAGAATCAGGGAGGAGAATGTTGGTTTTGATTCAGAATGTAGTTAGAATGTTAACGGCTAGTTAGCACCTAGTTTGGGCACATTATGTCTATTGGGAGAAAGTTGAGGGGTGTAATGTGTAATTTGAATCTAAATGGTAGTTAGAGTTTGTTAAGCAGTAGATTAAGCTTATATATAGCCGTTAAGTGTAGTATGTTAGTGTAAGTTTTGTATTCATTCATTTAAATAATAATATTTCCAGTTTTCTTTGTCTGATTCGATTGTTAATTGAAATCTTTATCAAGGCTACCAATGCCCAACCACCTTTGCATTTTGGAGCAAGGATCTGATCCCAAGCAATCGAACATATCTTTTTATGATCAAGAGTGTAACATCCGTCTATTTTGCAACCCGACCCGTTGACATTATCCATGTAATTTTAGTTGTTATTTAGATAATAAATCTTTGGCAATACATTTTTCCTGTTTCACTACATATATATATATATATATATATACTACATATATATATATATATATATATATAGGGGAAAGTTATTGTACAAATGACGTTTTTCCGTGCGAAGTGTGCGAAGGGATCTCCGCCGCTAATATGCGGGCTTTTTTTTTATCTGACGACGCTAAAATAAAACACGCTTAATTAATTTAAAAAAAGGACGCGGAGTCATTAAAAGGGTATTAAAGTCTTTTTAACTTTAAATGAAACACGCATATGCAAAAAATATTTACGCATCAAACAAAAAACAACGCAAACCTTTAACCTTTAAACAAATAACGCATAGTTAAAAATAAAAATCACGCATACACTTTTAAAAACTCACAAAAACACAAACCTAACTAAATGTCTTACACTTTAATAAAAAAAACGAATGTATTCCAATAAATAGCGTACCCTTACGTTTTATAGATAAAATAACGCATACACTCTAAAAAACTCACAAAAACACAACCTAACTGTCTTACACCTAACAAAAACGTATGTATTCAAAATAAATAACGCACCCTTTACGTTTTCTACATAAAATAACTCATATTTGATATAAAAATAATGCACACTCTAAAAAAACTCACAAAACACAACCTACCTGTCTTACACTTAAAAAAACGCATGTTGTTAATAATAATAACACAAACACACAGAACATAATCGCACATGTTAAAAATCGCGCATTAATAGCCTAATATACTTAAATTCACGCATTATATTTAAAAATTACGCAGAGTTAGGGTTAGATGAAGAAGACGCCATTTTTATGTTAAAAAGATGAGAAGATTGAATTTACGTCTTGGATATATGGGGGATTTGAGGACTTTGTGCGTCGAGTAAGGAATGTGCATGAGGAAAGACAAAATATATATATACAAAACAGAAAAATGGAGGGAACATGAAACGCCGGATAAAAAAAAATTACATAATAAACTCAAAAATAAAAAAAAGTTAAACCGCTTCCATTTCACCTCCCCCCAACCGTCCCCATTAATACGGTAATAAATAAAAATGCAGGTGACACATTATTACCACGCGAATCTCATCATCCACCGTCTATAAAACTAGGCACTCGATTGCATTTTGAAATCACGCAAACACAGTTCATTAAATTATACATCAAATCACAAAAACACAGATAAACGAAAAAATGTCTTCATCTTCCTCCAACACCACAGAAGCCAACAACAACGCTCTCAAGGAGAAACTAACTCAGCAAATAATGCTGGAGTACAACAAGGAGAAACTGCTGATAGACATCCTCGAACCAAATTTCGAAAGTCTCCAAGAAAACACGTAAGCCAGAGAAGAAATCGCGTAGAAGATAAGCAGTGTGCGAAAGAATTCACTTCAAGATATTGTCTGTTTGTTCATGATAGATGATGTGTGTGGTTTTGGATACGAAAATATAGTTGATTTCGGGCTGAAAAACGTTAAAATAACCTTGAAAATATTAATTTATAATTGTTTCTGATGATTATTGTGAGTTTTCAGGTTAAAACAAGTTTGGCACGGAAAACGAGGTGAAAATGAAGAAAAGTCAAAGTTCGGGTCAACCGGTCAAACGCGGAAGTCAATATAAAAAGTTGCAGAAAATCTTCACGGCTTGCATGCCTTGAAACACCCTTTCACGGCCTAGACCAAGCTGTGAAGCCCCTGACCAAGCTGTGATGCTGAGCCGCAGACCAGTCACCGATGACAGACCTTTCACGGCTTGGCTTGCATGCTGTGAAAGGCCCTTCACGGCCGTGAAAGGCCCTGCCCAAGCCGTGAAAGCCCAGTCCAGGCCGTGTAACCGAGAACAGTGGCCAGTCATGCCTTTCACGGCCTGATCATGGCCGTGAAAGCCCTTTCACGGCCTGGAGCCCTTTTTGGAAATTTTTGGGATTTTTTTTGGAATTCGGCCCCTATAAATACAGGGCTCATTTCCAACATTCAAGACATCTTGGAGAGCAGAAGAGAAGCCAAAGAAAGCCCTCGTTGAAGCCCTTCGAAGAATTGAAGATCCAAAGCATTCGACGAGTCGAGATTTAGCGTTTTTCACCATTTCAAGCTTCCATTTGGTATTGTATTTATTTTCAGCCATGAATTCTTGTTTAGATCTGATTTATTCTTGTTTAAACATTAACATGGTTGGCTAAACTCATCGTATCGCTTAGGCGAGGCGAATCCAACCATGGTTTGACTTTATAAGTATCGGTTTTTCGTTTACATTTGCATTTATGAAGTAAAAGTTATGATTGCTTTGATTTGGTTGATGAATTGAATTTCTTATTGTATCTAGTCAATCTCTGGTCTTGTGGAACCCTAACCCTAGCTTGCAAAGCCTTCTATCGTTAGGGAACTATTGTATAGCCGAACAACAGAACCTGCGGCGTACGCGTGAACTAGAAGTAGTCACGATCATCAGGGAAACCCTAGAATTCGATTAGGAGTCCACCATAGAGTTTGAGTGAGAAATCACCTTACCCTTAGCTAGTAGCTACCCTTCCTATTGTCAAGTAGTCAAGCATTCACCGATAACTCGGGTCTGTTCCTGCTTAGTCGTGTCTAGGACCTACTAGGTCAACCTATCAACCTAATTGTAACCGCTTCACAACTATAGGACCGTTAGGGCCATACCTACCCTAACCCTTCGACCAGTTGTGAGTTGAGCCACCGATAACTCGGGACCCAGCCTAGGGCACTTCATAAACCGCAACCTTATCAACACTTCACCATGGACCAGTAGTAACCGTGTAGGGCGTGTCTATAACCCTAAACGTGAACCTATCCATAGGAACCAGGTAAGCCTTGTCTTAGGACCCTAGTTCACCTCAAAGATAAGTAGTCACGCATTACCGATACACCTGTCAAACCTAAGTTGGAGGAGCCATGCCTAAGTGATCCTTTACCAAATATCTGTTTTCCAAACAACATTTTAATTACTGTCATTTTCGGTTTTCTCATTTAAAATCAATTTCAAAACAAAACACAATCCGGCTAAATTACTAATCAAACTGTTTTCTACAAATCCGTGTCCTTGAGGTTCGACAACCCGGTGTTTACCAATACTGTGCTACGCACGACAGGTATACTTGCCTTAGTGTGTTGGTATAGTCCCCTGGTGAATAACCAGTTTATAAATTTAAAATTTGATAGTGTAGAACCCCATTTTTCATATACACTTATCAGCACATCAAGTTTTTGGCGCCGCTGCCGGGGACGCGGTAACGTTTTAAATAGTCAAAATTTGTAGTTTAGCCAAAATTTCTAATCCTGCAACGCGCTGGTGTACGCGACGAAGTTCTCAATCTGAGCTACTTATACCTTTCGACGAACCTGAACGAGAGTTTCGACGCAGACGTCAGCAGCAGAGGCAACCGATGGGCGACGCAAATCCGCCACGACGAACACTGTCATCCTACACGAAGCCGAGCTTGGCGGGAGCAAGCCCGAGCATCGCTGTAACCGCTGGGAATGAGTCATACACCATCCCACCTCAGGTCATCACGATGATCAAGAACTCAATCCAATTCGATGGATTGACAGATGAAGACCCCAACGCACATATCAGGGCCTTCATAGAGGTGTGTGACACATTCAAGCTCCCAGGCCTGAGCGGTGACGCGGCCAAGCTACGCCTGTTCCCATTCTCACTCCGATCAAAAGCCAAGGCGTGGCTCGATGGACAACCTGCTGGTTCGATCACCACATGGAACGACCTAGCAGAGAAGTTCCTCTACCGATTCTTCCCTCCTGGCAAGACAGCGAAGCTACGACTGAAGATATACGCATATCAGCAGGACCATGGAGAATCGTTCTTTGAAACTTGGGAGCGTTTCAAGGAACTACTGAGAAAATGTCCTAACCACGGGTTGGAGCAATATCAGCAGATCCAGACATTCTACAATGGGCTCAGCCCACAAACCCGTCAATTGGTGGACATTACGGCTGGAGGAGCACTCGGCGAGAAAACTGCTGAAGAGGCCGAGCAATTACTAGAGGAGATGGCTCTCAACGACTACCAGTACCCCTCAATTAGAAGCAGCGTTCCACTCAAAGCAGGGGTGCATCAGGTGAGTCAAGACACAATGGTGGCCGCCCAGCTAGAGGCGTTATCAAAGAAGTTCGACACTCTTTGCCAAGTGGTCTTGCCACAGACGAAGGAGCCACAGGAGTGCGAGATATGCGGAGAATCGCATAGTACTGCCAGCTGCCCGCACAACACAGAGACGGTCGATTTTGTGGGTCAAGGACAGAGAGGTCCAGTCTACGGGGATCGCTACAACTCCTCCTGGAAGAATCACGCCGGATTCAGCTACAAGAACCAGGCAGGAAGCTCAAACCCACCGGGGTTTGCAGCCAAACCTCAGCAGCCCCAAGGACAGGAACGAGAACCCACGATGCGAGAGATGATGACAGAAATGTACTCCTACACAAAGAAGAGGGATCAAGAAATCAACTCTCAATTCCAGAAACATGACCAGGAGATGGCAAAGATCAACCAACAACTACAGAATCAACTGGCATCTCAGAAGGCACTAGAGCGTCAAGTGGGTCAAATCGCGCAATCACTCTCAGGGAGACCACAAGGCGGACTGCCATCTAACACCGAAGGAAACCCTAAGGGGTTCGCAAATGCAGTCACAACGCGCAGTGGGAAGTCAACTCAAGAAACGCCAGTGACTCAAGACAAGCCTGCAGAGGACCCAAAGGAAGCCACTGAAGTTACTCCTGAACCTGAGGAACCACAAGCCACAGCAGCAAAGCCGAAGCAAAGAGAATACAAGCCTAGGATACCGTATCCTGAGAGGCTTGAGAAGGAAAAGATGGAGGAGCAGCACGGTAAATTTCTCTCGTTATTCAAACAGCTGCACATCAACCTTCCGTTCGTGGAAGCTCTGGCATCAATGCCCAAATATGCCAAGTTCCTGAAAGATCTTCTTAGCAATAAGAAGAAACTTGAAGAGCTATCCACAGTAACTCTCGATGAACAATGCTCCGCAGTTCTCCAACAGAAGTTACCTGCAAAGATGCGAGACCCAGGGAGTTTCACAATTCCCTGCCTAATAGGTAACACATTAATTTGTAACGCCCTGGCTGATTTGGGAGCCAGTATTAATCTTATGCCATATTCAGTCTACAAGAGACTGGACCTGGGGGAACCCACGCCTACTCGCATGACACTTCAGCTCGCTGATCGATCAGTGAAGTACCCCAGGGGCATAGTGGAGAACATGTTGGTGAAAGTGGGCAATTTCGTCTTTCCGGTCGACTTCGTCATCCTGGACATGGACGAGGATGAGCATATTCCGCTGATATTAGGAAGGCCATTTTTGGCCACTTCTCGTGCCATAGTCGACGTGTATGATGGAAAGCTCACACTTCGAATGGGAAATCAATCCGTCACTCTCAACATCCACGATTCTATGAAACGCCCAGCCAGTCAGGATGACACTTGCTATTTCCTCGACTCTATCATGACCACCGTTGGCAGCATGCTACACAATATTTGTGGCAAGAATCAAGAAGACTCCCAGACCCTCAACAACGTTTATCAAGAAGTGGAGATGGTAGCAGCAGTCAATTTCAACGAGGAAGCAGAATCAGGACAAGAGCACAAGGAGACAGTCGTAGAGGAGGCACCACTCGAGCTAAAACCACTCCCATCGCATTTGGAGTACGCCTTCCTCGACGACCAAGGTAAGCGGCCTGTGATTATAGCCTCCCACCTCAAAGACGATCAAAAGCAAAATCTTCTAGAGGTTCTGAAGAAGCATCAGCAAGCAATCGCCTGGAAAATATCAGACATTAAAGGGATTAATCCAGCCTTCTGCACTCACAAGATTCTGATGGAAGAAGATTTCAAACCAGTGGCACAGCATCAACGAAGGTTGAATCCTAACATGCAGGAGGTCGTGAAGAAAGAAGTTATCAAGCTCATGGACGCTGGACTCATCTACCCAATCTCAGACTCCAAATGGGTGAGTCCAGTACAAGTTGTCCCAAAAAAGGGTGGCATGACAGTGATAACGAATGAGAAAAATGAGTTGGTTCCCACCCGCACAGTGACTGGGTGGCGAGTATGCATTGACTATCGAAAGTTAAACGACGCTACTCGCAAGGACCATTTCCCTCTCCCCTTCATCGACCAGATGTTGGAAAGGTTGTCAGGAAAGCAGTATTACTGTTTTCTTGACGGTTTCTCAGGGTACTTTCAGATCCCCATCGCTCCGGAGGATCAAGAAAAGACAACTTTCACATGCCCTGTCGGAACTTTTGCTTATAGGCGTATGCCCTTCGGGCTCTGCAATGCGCCTGCGACCTTTCAAAGATGCATGGTCGCGATCTTCAGCGAAATGATAGAAGATTCCATGGAGGTCTTCATGGATGACTTTTCAGTCTATGGGGACTCATTCGATACTTGCTTGAAAAACCTTGACAGAATGATGGCCAGGTGCGAGGAAACAAATCTAGTGCTCAATTGGGAAAAGTGCCATTTCATGGTCACTGAGGGCATCGTACTTGGTCACAAGATATCCAAAGCAGGGATTGAGGTTGATAGAGCTAAGATTGAAACAATCAGCAAACTCCCTCACCCCACCAATGTCAAAGCTGTCAGGAGCTTTCTGGGTCATGCGGGATTCTATCGCCGCTTCATCAAAGATTTCTCTAAACTCACGCGTCCCATGACCCAATTGCTTGAAAAGGATGTCCCTTTCAACTTCTCCGCTGACTGCATTCGTGCCTTCGATCTGATAAAAGAAAAGTTGGTGAATGCTCCCATTATGATGGCGCCTGATTGGTCGTTGCCATTCGAACTCATGTGCGACGCAAGCGACCATGCCGTCGGAGCAGTACTTGGGCAGCGTAAGGATAAACGATTCCATCCGATCTATTACGCAAGCAAAACCCTTGATGATGCCCAAGAGAATTACACCACGACCGAAAAGGAGCTTCTCGCTGTGGTCTACGCGTTTGATAAATTCCGCTCCTATCTCGTTTTGTCAAAAACAAAAGTCTTCACTGACCATGCAGCAATCAAATACCTATTCAACAAGCAGGACGCAAAGCCACGCTTAATCAGATGGATCTTGCTGCTCCAGGAATTCGACATCGAAATCATCGATAAGAAGGGAGCCGAAAACGTCGCTGCTGACCACCTATCTCGTCTGGAGAATCCTGAAGTCCAGAACAAGGAACCAAAAATCAACGAAAACTTCCCATGTGAATCCTTGTTCGCCATCTCTGCTCACGGAAGCCATGCCGTGCAATGGAACCCCCTGGTTCGCGGATTTCGCTAACTATCTGGCTGGGGGTGTTGTTAGGAAAGGCATGACGCATCAGCAACGTCGTAAATTCTTTACGGACGTAAAATACTACATTTGGGAGGATCCATTCCTCTATCGCACTGGAGCTGATCAAGTCATTCGTCGTTGCGTCTTCGGCGAGGAAGCGCATAAAATTCTGCGTCACTGTCATGACGGGCCAACCGGAGGACACAATGCTGCCAACAATACGGCAAGGAAAGTACTAGACTCCGGTTTCTACTGGCCCACGATCTTCAAAGACGCCCATGAACTAGTGAGAGGTTGCGACGCATGCCAAAGGGCTGGAAACATCTCAGCCAGAAATGAGATGCCACAAAACCCCATTCAGGCTTGCGAAATATTTGACGTCTGGGGTATTGACTTCATGGGGCCGTTTCCGTCATCATATGGAAACAAGTATATACTCGTCGCTGTCGATTACGTCTCGAAATGGGTAGAGGCTCAAGCCCTACCAACCAATGACGCGCGGGTAGTTACTAAATTCCTGAAGAAGTTGTTCGCACGATTCGGTACACCCAAGGCCCTAATCAGCGACCGAGGCACTCACTTCTGCAATTCCCAGATGGAGAAGCTATTGAAGAGATACGGGGTGAACCATCGACTCGCAACACCCTACCACCCACAAACTAGTGGGCAGGTCGAGGTGTCCAACAGAGGAATTAAACGTATTCTGGAAAGGACGTGCAGCGTTAATCGAAAAGACTGGTCCGAGAAGCTTGATGACGCATTATGGGCTTTTCGCACAGCCTATAAGACACCAATCGGCACCACTCCCTTTAGACTCGTATACGGAAAGTCCTGTCATCTGCCCGTTGAATTAGAGCACAAATCGTATTGGGCGATGCGCGCAGTGAACATAGACTTGATGAAATCTGGCGAAGAGCGCCTTCTGCAACTGAACGAGCTTCAGGAATTGAGAGACGCAGCATACGAGAGCGTCAGACGATACAAGGACAAAACGGCAAACACCCACGATCAAAAACTCAAGGAGAAGAAAGAATTCAAGTATGGGGATCGTGTGCTGTTATACAATTCGCGTCTGAAGTTATTTCCAGGAAAATTGCGCTCTAGATGGAGTGGTCCCTACACTGTTACACAGGTATTCTCATATGGCACAGTGGAGATAGCAGGAGAGGATGGAATCCCATTCAAGGTAAACGGGCACAGACTGAAACAGTATATCGAAGGGCCCGTTGGCAGAACTTTTGTGGAAGATCTGAGCTTCCAAAAGCCCCCTGAATGATTCACGGGGGTCGAGTCGAGCTAACGACTCGTAAATAAATTAAGCGCTTCACGGGAGGCAACCCGTGCTTTTGTATATTCTTTATTTCTAATTTTTCTTTGATTTTTGTGTGGTTTTGTTAATTTCTTTGTTTTGCAGGAATCGGATTAGCAACCAGGTACGCAACTTCTTCAATAATTGAGCTTGATACGATAACGTGCTAGGTTTGTTAGAAAAATTTCTGTTAGTTAGAAGTTTGTGTGCTCTTTACTTTTAATTATTTGTTTTTTATATATTATAATTTAATGTGCTATACTATATATATATATATATATATACATATTTTCTTGTCACATGCACCGAACTTTCTAAGTATATATATATAATGTATAAGTATAATATATATATATAAAAATATAAAAAAAAAAAAATCCGAAAAATTAACCTCTCACGGCTTGCCAGGCCGTGAGAGTTGCCTCACAGCCACACTAGCCCGGGAGAAAGAAGTCGGTCGCTGCATCTCGCAGCCGTTATCGAGAACGGGCCAAGCCAAGGCTCTTCACGGCTTGGGCTTGCCCGTGAAGGGATGCCTCACGGCCTGCTGGCCGTGTAATAATTCTGGAAAGGTTTTTGTCTCCTTCTTATAAAACAAACCCTGGACCACTTCTTCCCCCACAACCCTACACCCTCAGCCGACAACTCTCCCCCACCTCACGTTCACAGCCCCTTCACGGCCACCACGCTCACGTCACCGGATTTCGTCATCTCCTCCACGTCATCAAGGTAAATCTTTCACCATCGGTTTACACCATCTCCGACCTCTTTCGACCTCCACACCCCCCATTCGAAATTGTTTTCCGACTTCTGCTAGTAATCGGGTATGGGGAGGTCAACATCGAGCTGTAATCACACCCTGCCGGCTCGCGACCACCGTCCCAGTCTTGTTTTTGCGATTCTCAACCAAAACCCCCAAATTTATTTTCGAACTAAACCCCATCCCCATCATTTTTCTTTGAGTTATTTTCATAAAATTAAGTATGGGGATGTTTTCTGGGGTGAAACCGAGCCCACCAACGCAAACCTCATCAATTTTGGTTGAAAATCGAGCAACCTGTGAATTTTTTTTCAAACTCTGATGGGTTTCACGGCCTGCACGCCGTGAAGCAGCCTTTCACGGCCACGCCCAAGCCGTGAAAGCTGCGACCAGCCCCGTTCTCGATAACCAAGCCTTCACGGCTTGGCCTGGTCCGGCCCAACCCGTGAAACAGCCTTCACGGCCAGACCCAGGCCGTGAAAGCTTGCTGACCAGCTTTTTATTTTCTCGTTTCGAGCGTCTAGCGGGCGTTTTAACCAACTTTTTACACCTAATCAACCCGTATGAGACCTCTGAACTCAGAATTACAGTTTTTCGATTCGGTCAGTCGGCTATCATGAATTTTGGCTCGTTTTTAATCGTTTTTCACTTTCTTATGTAGCAATGGCCCAAGCTCATCGTTATTTGCAATTCAACGGAGATGACACCCGAGACAGAAGATGTGCTACAAAGCTAACGAAGCATCAGGACCGTCCCCTACTCGAGATGAGGGTCATCAGTTGGCCTCTTTTGGAGACTTTTGGTCAACGGGAACGTGCTTTGGAGATAGTTAATGATCGTTGGCGCAGACTTTTCAACATCAGGAGAAACCAATACCGAGAGATGGTTGTTGAATTCTTTTCGAGCTTCACTTTCTCATATCCATGCTCGAACTTGTTTGCTGAAAATATGGTGAAGTTTAGGCTGGGAGGAACTTGGAGAAACATGTCGGTGGCTCAGTTCGCAGTGGCCACCACACTTTACACTGAAGAGGAACTTCTCACTGCAGCATTTACAGGAGGGATACATGAGTTCCCTTCCGATCAGGATCACCTAGACTTCTGGCGGCAGATCGGTGATGGTCATTATGATGTCGTGAGCACAAAAAGCACTCAAATTCGCGACCCTCTTTATCGTTATCTGCACAGGGTGATCGGGGGGACAGTCACTGCTAGGCACGATTGTGGTGCCGTGTCCCTAAGAGATCTGTTCTTTCTATATTGCATGCACTCAGGGACGAACTGCAACCTTGCGCATTGTCTTCTTCACCTTTTTACTCGTTGCAGTGGTAGCAGGCAGGCAAGTTGGCTAGTTGGTGGCTCAATCATCAGCCTTCTAGCATCACACTTTGGGGTCAGTAAGAGGGGATGCACGAAGACAACAGGGGTCAAAGAGGTGGATTTAACTATGTGTAAGAAGATGGAGATGGTGACGGCTGTTAGACCTTGGAGACTCATTGATAGTGCAGGTCGGGTTTGGGATCCACTGCCGATTGTTCAGGAGGAGGCAGCACAGGAACAGCAGAATGAGCAGGTACAGCAACCTCCTAGTCCCACCTACACACCTGCTTCTGAAGCAGGTCCCTCTGGAGTCCTTACTTTCGATGAGCAGATTGAAGAACGCAGTTGGGAGGGGTTATTGGACGCACTAGAGCACCCCATGCAGCAGCCATGGAACCATAGGGTGCCAGAGCCTGAGGACATCCATGATATACCACAGCCCACCTCGGCGGATGTTCTGGCCTGCATATCTCACCTACAGGCTCATATTGATAACAGGTTCGGGGACTTGACTCAGCACTTTGATCAGCAGCTTACCGAACTCCGTTACCAGCAGAACGCGAGTTTTACTCGTGTTAATGATCAGATTCGGGAGTTGCGCGATTCATTCAGGCCACCCCGTGGACAGAGAGCTTCCCCCCAGTATTCAGACATGCCCAGGGTGCCACATCAGATGTCACCTTCTGATTTCATGCCCCACTTCCCATAGGGGGTATCCATGCTTATCCACGTAGCCTTATTGCATTTCTATTGGTTTTGATACTATGTTTGGTTTTTGCACTATGTCCTTTGGTTTGTTCTGGTGTTTTGGATTCTAAACTTTGTTGGTTTTTTGATATCGGCTATGTGGTTTGTGATGGAATGCATATGACTATTATTTATTATTATTATATGGCTTGTTTAATTCTTTCTTTTTGTTTGTGTGGTGTGTTTGCATTTCTGTATATTTCTTGTACATGGTGATGGAACTTTGGCTTGAAGTATGATATTGCAGCAGCAAGTTGTTCGATGTGTGTGGAATTGAGTATCATGGGCAATCACGACAATCAGGGAGTTTCTTTTACCCAACCCTTTTGTTTACTTCTATATTTCCTGCATTGAGGACACTGCATTTTTCTAAGTATGGGGATGGCAAGGGTTGGCTAAGCAAATTGAACATAACTCTCTCACCACATCAAAAGTCTGAAAATCCCCCAAAATTTTGGAAATTTTTCCCAATCTCACATGACACGAAAGTACACCGTTTTTAACGTAAATCATAGATAATTTATTTGTGCCTTATCGTGTCTGCAAGTCGCAAGAAAGGTTTTCCTCAAAATTTCATTTTTATAAAAATCGCATGATCAAAGTTTCTTGATCGAGTTTTGTGAACCAGGAAAAACCCACTCACCGGACTTCCCTTGTGAGATTAAGCCTACAAGAAAAAAATATATATATTTAGGTGAAAAATGAAAAAAATCATAGTTATGAGGGATGTCGCATGTCTAAAACATGTTCTAGGTTTATGTTGAGACCGTGTCAAATTAATCGCCTTGAGTCGTTATGGATCTTCTCCGGGTCGTCAATTGCCCGAAGATACTGGACTTTCTGCATAACTCCAGTATATTTATATTCAAAAAAAAAAAAAAAAAAAAAACATCAAAAATTTAGTCTTGCATTGAAAGGTTGTAAAACCCTAAAATCAAGCTAAAGAAAAAAATATATATATGAATAATTCACAATGAAAATTGTGAAACGGCTGTACGTATACGCCAAGATATACGTTTAGGGTGGTAGCTCACACACCCGTATATGTGAGCAAACGTTTGAGTATCCCCCTCCTTTTTTTGGTCGGATCCCATAACGAACTCGGCGGCACGATCGTATATATAAACCCAAGAAACAATTAGATATGCTTGACCTGAGCGTTCACTTCAAATATTACACCCATAGGTCGAGTGTTTTGGTGAGTTGAGTGAAAAATATAATAGAAAAATGGTTCGCATTATTTGGTTGAGGGATTTTGTGAGTTTTCAAATTCGTTAAAACTTGCGAGGTTGTAAACCCTAGTATTGATTGTAAATCTTGCGGACCGAATATGTACACTTAAGTGTCTATGTGGTTAAGATAGAGTTGTAGTAGTGTCGAGATTAAAAATGATTGCTTGGGGACAAGCAATGTTTAAGTATGGGGATGTTTGATGTGTGTGGTTTTGGATACGAAAATATAGTTGATTTCGGGCTGAAAAACGTTAAAATAACCTTGAAAATATTAATTTATAATTGTTTCTGATGATTATTGTGAGTTTTCAGGTTAAAACAAGTTTGGCACGGAAAACGAGGTGAAAATGAAGAAAAGTCAAAGTTCGGGTCAACCGGTCAAACGCGGAAGTCAATATAAAAAGTTGCAGAAAATCTTCACGGCTTGCATGCCTTGAAACACCCTTTCACGGCCTAGACCAAGCTGTGAAGCCCCTGACCAAGCTGTGATGCTGAGCCGCAGACCAGTCACCGATGACAGACCTTTCACGGCTTGGCTTGCATGCTGTGAAAGGCCCTTCACGGCCGTGAAAGGCCCTGCCCAAGCCGTGAAAGCCCAGTCCAGGCCGTGTAACCGAGAACAGTGGCCAGTCATGCCTTTCACGGCCTGATCATGGCCGTGAAAGCCCTTTCACGGCCTGGAGCCCTTTTTGGAAATTTTTGGGATTTTTTTTGGAATTCGGCCCCTATAAATACAGGGCTCATTTCCAACATTCAAGACATCTTGGAGAGCAGAAGAGAAGCCAAAGAAAGCCCTCGTTGAAGCCCTTCGAAGAATTGAAGATCCAAAGCATTCGACGAGTCGAGATTTAGCGTTTTTCACCATTTCAAGCTTCCATTTGGTATTGTATTTATTTTCAGCCATGAATTCTTGTTTAGATCTGATTTATTCTTGTTTAAACATTAACATGGTTGGCTAAACTCATCGTATCGCTTAGGCGAGGCGAATCCAACCATGGTTTGACTTTATAAGTATCGGTTTTTCGTTTACATTTGCATTTATGAAGTAAAAGTTATGATTGCTTTGATTTGGTTGATGAATTGAATTTCTTATTGTATCTAGTCAATCTCTGGTCTTGTGGAACCCTAACCCTAGCTTGCAAAGCCTTCTATCGTTAGGGAACTATTGTATAGCCGAACAACAGAACCTGCGGCGTACGCGTGAACTAGAAGTAGTCACGATCATCAGGGAAACCCTAGAATTCGATTAGGAGTCCACCATAGAGTTTGAGTGAGAAATCACCTTACCCTTAGCTAGTAGCTACCCTTCCCATTGTCAAGTAGTCAAGCATTCACCGATAACTCGGGTCTGTTCCTGCTTAGTCGTGTCTAGGACCTACTAGGTCAACCTATCAACCTAATTGTAACCGCTTCACAACTATAGGACCGTTAGGGCCATACCTACCCTAACCCTTCGACCAGTTGTGAGTTGAGCCACCGATAACTCGGGACCCAGCCTAGGGCACTTCATAAACCGCAACCTTATCAACACTTCACCATGGACCAGTAGTAACCGTGTAGGGCGTGTCTATAACCCTAAACTGTGAACCTATCCATAGGAACCAGGTAAGCCTTGTCTTAGGACCCTAGTTCACCTCAAAGATAAGTAGTCACGCATTACCGATACACCTGTCAAACCTAAGTTGGAGGAGCCATGCCTAAGTGATCCTTTACCAAATATCTGTTTTCCAAACAACATTTTAATTACTGTCATTTTCGGTTTTCTCATTTAAAATCAATTTCAAAACAAAACACAATCCGGCTAAATTACTAATCAAACTGTTTTCAACAAATCCGTGTCCTTGAGGTTCGACAACCCGGTGTTTACCAATACTGTGCTACGCACGACAGGTATACTTGCCTTAGTGTGTTGGTATAGTCCCCTGGTGAATAACCAGTTTATAAATTTAAAATTTGATAGTGTAGAACCCCATTTTTCATATACACTTATCAGCACATCAATAGACCAGAACAAAACGGATATGGAGCATATGGAAACAATAAACAAAATACTTGTTGGTCCGGGATCAACAATCGTTCACGATATTTTGATCTCAAACAAGTGCGGAATCCTTGTATGAGATAGATTCAAGAGAAAGTAGATGAAATAGATTTGATGTAGATGATAAACAACAAAGATCAAATCTTGAATGAAGAACACACTTTCTTGGATTGATGATTACGATTGAAATAACAAGAGATAAGCACAAAAATCATAAACCAACAACTACTAGAATCATAAACAACTTGGGTTTATATACTACCCTTTACATAAACCATAAGCCCAATCATAAACACATAAGAAATCCGGTCCAAGAAAGCCCAAATCGTAAACATCTTGTAAGCCCAATCGTGAATACCTAAGCCCATTAACAAGTAAGCCCAATCTAATGTTCATTCCTCATAAAGTATAGCGCAAAATTCAATTTACAAGCGTAATCATTAACTTACAAAGCCTATGGTAACAATGATGGATCTATCGATATTCAATAATAGATCCATTGGACTGACAACGCACCCGAGTTTGACCGATTTGGCATTCGGGTGATTGAAACCTATTTCAGTAACTTAACTTTCGAGTTAAAGGTGCTCGTCAACAAAGGTTTGATTATGCACTTCTATATGCAATGTTGGTTTATTCATACTTGCTTGAGTCTACCTTTGACATTTGAATCGCTTTCAATATACTATATGTAATTATAACCCTATGTTTACTCACCAACTATTTTTAGTTGACACTCTCTATTTTTATACATGTTACAGGAAATGCAGTTTGAGCCATACTTGATTGATGCTACATCTAGGATGCTTTGGACCTACTTAAATCAAATAAGACCTTATCTTTATGTTATGTTATGTGTTTTTGAACCTCCTGTCTGAATTGGAATTTGGTAATGATTAAGTATTGAAACTTTAACTAGTGTCATGAGCATTTGGACAATCATCATGCCCCGATGTAAATTTGTTAGGACCGATTTTCACTACAAGAATCTCGATCTTGAGCAAGAACATGGTTCAGATTAGAAAACTCAAAACAAATGAAGAAGATGATGATGATGAATCATAGATAATCAACATAAGAAGAAAGATGAACAAATCGAATGAATTCATTAATCGAAAGATTACAATCAATGAATCATGAAGAACACTTTCTCTCTCTAGAATCCATGACTCACTCTCTCTCTAGAATGGAAATCTCACACTCTACAAGAAAAATCATCATCTCCACATTCGGAGACTCTTTTACTTGTAATGGGCACCCTCACTATATATAGTGAGGGTGACTGACAACAGAAAAACACGACAAATGAACGAAATTACAAGTAAAGCAAATAACGTAAATTGATAATTAAATCAAAGCTGATTAAATTAATCCGAAGCTTGACTCGCTCGAACCGATCTTCCGTTGACTTTTACGTTGACCGTTGACCCGAACGGTTGACTTTTCCAGAAAACGGTCTTCGGTCCAATCTTGCAAGCCTCGAGCATCACAACTCAGTCTCTAAATCGATTCACATGGATTCTTCAGTCGAATGCTTCGGTAAACAGATTTGATGGCGTCAGTCACATAGATTTTAAGTTCCAACAAAATTCCGTCGTCGGTTGGGGTGTGACAAGTAAACCCTAGATCTAACATCAAGATACATGCGTGTCATAGATTTTTAAAAAACGGTCATCCGAGAGATTTAACCGGATAAGTTCCAATATTTAACTGAGATTCCAGTTAATCCGGTTAGTTGACGACAGCGCTGCATCCACTAAAAATAAACCGTGAGATATAACGAGAAAGCCGAGTAATTAACCGGATAATAAAGCTAACCCGTCAGTGATCGATAGCAAATGTTGCGCGCGACGCCAATAAACGAGAACCCCATTAAAATGAAATAAATCCGAGACTAATAAAAAATTTCCGCAATTCCGTTCGGGCGTTATCTCAGTTAATCTTGTAAATGACTAATAGAAAAAACCCCGCTTTAACGAATAAAGCTGAAAAATTAATTAGTGGTATTAAATCCCTTAGAAAAACCTTAATCCGTGTGAGTTTATGAGGACCAATCAGATTTTAGCTCAAGAAGACCACAATCCGTGTAAAATTGTGAGAGCCAATCAGATTTCTCCTTTAAATCTCATCCAGCGGTTGTTATAAAACTGATCTAAGGGCTCAGATCTTGATCCGTGAGAAGTGGCGGCTGGCCAATAAGAAATCAGTTGGGAAAACACACATCACAGATCCAACGGTTGAGATCTGAACAATCCAACGGCGAAGGAGCAGGATCTAGGTGAGAGGAGCTACAACCAATTAAAGTGTGGCAGCACACCAGCCTTCAACGGCTCTCTTGCAGCAGGTGGGACCATGCGTGACTTTCTCAACCAATAAGAGATCAACAGCAAAAAGCAACTGAACATCAATAATTTACCATGTTGCGACAACAATTGACATCAGTCAACAATAAGAGGTGAGAGAAATTCTCATGCAACCAGTCCCGCATGACACGTCATCGTCACCTCAAGAGAGCGTACCAGCCACCGAAACCCTAATTCTCATCTGCCGGAAACGCATAAACCCACCGGAAAACCGTATTTTCGCCATAACTCCATCAAAACTCAACCAAAATTGACGATTCTTATACCGTTGGACTCGGAATTCAATCCTCTACAAACCTGGACGAACAAAAATCTCTGAAACGAACTTGAACGAAAACCCAGTTGACAAGTCCGCTAAGAAAACAAGTCCGCTAAAGCCACCAGAAGTTTGCTAAGACGAACATGAAGTTCGCTAAGACCTCAAGTTCGCTAAAGCACACCTCAAGTACGCTAAAAATCAACAAGTTCGCTAAGAAATGGATGAAGTACGCTAAGAAGAAAAGAAGTTCGCTAAGAACATCTTCATATCTTCAAGAATAGGTACAAGTTCGCTAAGAACATCTTCATAACTTCAAGAACATGAACAAATCTGGAAAAACGATGAACACTATGAATACTTACTCATGAACTTGAAACTGCCCAGAAACAATCGGAAATCTCGATATGATGCACGAGATGTGATAACAAACCATTCACGACATTGTTGTGGCCACCAACAACACATAAACAGCAGCAACTCGGATCAAATCAGCTCCCAAATCTGGAAATCTTCAAGAACACGAAGAACACACAGTTACACTGTCAGTGTGTGTTTTTCCAGATCCGCTCAAACTGTTGAGAATCAGACGAAATGGATGCTTCCAATGGATCCGGAACACGTTTTCCACTGAGAATCATACCTCATATCATCCAAATCCATGAAGAAATGCCCAGAAAACGAAGAATCAAACTCAAAAATCTTCAAAAACTTCAAATACGGGAAAAACTTCAAAGTTCCAAAAATAACTTCGGATCTTCATTTCTCCACCAGATCTGAAGATGTTGAACATAAACAAACATAAAGATGAACTCCAGAACACGAATCGATCATCCATATCATCAGAATCCATCCAGAATCGAGAAAAAAATAGAAAAAAGTCTCTAAAAAATAAGTTTTCTCATCTTCACCATTCAAGCTCAAAATCTCAGATTCCAGTGACCAGATTCACGGTGAGATGAATCTGATCGGTACCCGCTCTGATACCATTTGTTAGGACCGATTTTCACTACAAGAATCTCGATCTTGAGCAAGAACGAGTTCGGATTCGAAAACTCAAAACAAATGAAGAAGATGATGATGATGAATCAAGAAATCATAAACAAGAAAGATGATGAACATATCGTATGATTTCATATAACCGAATGATTAGTTACAAGAAATCACGAAGAACACTTTCTCTCTCTAGAATCCATGACTCACTCTCTCTCTAGAATGAAAATCTCACACTCTACAAGAAAAATCATCATCTCCACATTCGGAGACTCTTTTACTTGTAATGGGCACCCTCACTATATATAGTGAGGGTGACTGACAACAGAAAAACACGACAAATGAACAAAATTACAAGTAAAGCAAATAACGTAAATTGATAATTAAATCAAAGCTGATTAAATTAATCCGAAGCTTGACTCGCTCGAACCGATCTTCCGTTGACTTTTACGTTGACCGTTGACCCGAACGGTTGACTTTTCCAGAAAACGGTCTTCGGTCCAATCTTGCAAGCCTCGAGCATCACAACTCAGTCTCTAAATCGATTCACATGGATTCTTCAGTCGAATGCTTCGGTAAACAAATTTGATGGCGTCAGTCACATAGATTTTAAGTTCCAACAAAATTCCGTCGTCGGTTGGGGTGTGACAAGTAAACCCTAGATCTAACATCAAGATACATGCGTGTCATAGATTTTATCATATTACCACATAAAGATCCAATCTTGATGGTGCATCACATAGATCTATCAATATCAAACATGCTTGGCATAGATTCTAACCCTAGTTCAACATAAAGATGCAATCTTGAATCATGAATCATATAAATCTATCAATATTCCACATACATGACATAGATCTAACCCTAATCTAGCATAAAGTTGCAATCTTGATCAGGAATCACATAGATCTAACAATATCCAACATGCATGACATAGATCTAACCCTAATCTAGCATAAAAATGCAATATTGATCAGGAATCACATAGATCTAGGCTTAATCTGCATGTAGTATGTAGATCTCATCTTAAACATAATAAAGTTGCAATATTGATCATGTATCACGGAGATCTAACAATATTTAACATGCATGATATAGATCTAACACTAATCCTTCATAAAAATGCAATCTTGATCATGAATCTCATGGATCTAGCAAGTATCGACACGCATGTCATAGATCTAGTCCTAATACATCATAAAGTTAAAACCGTTGATCAAATAGACAATGGATCTATCATCATACATCATGCATGGCATTATTCTAACCTAAACTTAGCATAAAGTTCGGATCTTGACAAAGAGAAACATAGATTTGAGAAGATAGAAACATAGCTACAAGAATACATACTGAAAGGATAAGAACCGACACAAATCTAGCCTTGAAAGCCTCAAACTTTAGCCTTAGAAGCTCCAATAATGGTGGGTCTAGGGTTTCCAGCCGTTTGGGGGATGTAGGAGGAGAAGGGGAGGTGCAAATGAGGAGCATGAGAATTAATGTGTTTAGATTGGAGGCCAACTAGGGTTTTGTTAGAAAAGGGCCATCAAGCATATCGCCTAGGGCTTGGGGTTGCTCTAGGCGATACGCCTAGAGCTTCCTCGAGCCAAAGCTTTACCGCAACCTCGTTTAGCGTGCTCGTTTTGCCGTATTTTTATGTTTTTGAGTCCCATTTCCACTCAAATCACCCAATTCAATATTCCATCTTGTTCACCATATTTAATCCCCTAAAAAAATATAAATACGTCTCATAACGATGCACAAATTAGGTCAAATTACAATTTGGTCGGTTTTGGCATACGTATCGATTGGGCAATTCACCAACGATTTGTGATCTGATCAACTGTGTGATGACTCGAGACATAATAAATAACCATAGGACCTCTAATAAGCCTAATTTGACATACGGTAGACAAATTCGACATTCCCGGTAAACGACAAATCGCGTAAAAGCCACAGATTTGCTTTGTTTTCGATCCAAGGAATCCAATTTGAATTCAATTGATTTCAATTAAGTATTTCATTTTGAAAAACGATTATAAGTTATTTAAACACATTATTTGGGTTATAAATGCCCGAAAATTCTCCCGGTTCTTAATAATTCGTAAATCGTTAAAACACCGGGTTGAAAACGGGCCGGGTATTATAATTGGAAAGATGCAGATGTTACATTCAAGGATTGAAATAGGCATGAATAAGAAGCACAGAGTGGACATAGCAATAATATATAGGCTTACTACGCATGTGGAATTCATGTAGGACACCTAAGGTATAAGTCTAGGTTAAACCGTTTCTAATAACCTCGATCCCTGTAGTTGTGGCTCTAATACCAATCTGTCACACCCCACCGATTACTATGTCGGGGGCGCGATGATTGTCCAGATGTACACAACACTAATTTAAATGTTGCGATATTCTTAATCAGCCCATTTCATAAAATCAAAATATAACATAATTTGAACATAGCAATCCAATATAAACAAATATAATAAGTCTTTAATTTATTTAGGTCAAACTAAAGCCCAAGCATCCTAATGGTGATAAGCAACTTCACGTCAAACTGCGTTACCTGCAACATGTACAACATACGGTTAAACTACGAATACTTGGTGAGTAAAAATAGGTTTGTATCTAGTGTATGTGTAAAGTAATGTAATCCATGAGTTAGTGTAAGTTCACATATGAGAAACGAGTAATGAAATAAAGCACAATAAGTGAACGTAATCCAACCCTTGAAAATTAGGCTTTCAATCACCCGACGCCAAATACCAAGCATGCTAGGTGGGCTTGTCAAGCCAATAGAATCTATCATTGTAACCACAACTTTTTTAGTGTTAGCAATTACGCGTAGAGTATAAGTATGAGTATGAGCACAACCACAGTAATAGATCACACAAGTCTAACATATTGAAACATAGATAACAAGCATAGAGTCGCATGTGGTTTGATATAGAGTAAAGTGTAAAGAGCTTGAGTTTGATATAGCGTACTTGTTTCACCCCAAAACGATAAAAGGAAAAAAGGGGCTATGAATACTCCCTTTGGATTGCCGAAATGAACCTCATAACTAGAATGATTCGAGATCACGAGATTGGTCCTATTGTATGAAAGATAGGATGTTATGGCTTGTTGTTTGGTCGGGAGTTAGAGTTTTGTCAAAAGGTATAAAGATTGGTTCCTTTCGTTTAGTGCACTATTTTGATAATTTGGACAGCTTGTAGGTTGTGACTTTAAGTTTGCTTTTAAGGTATCATATATCTTCTAAAATTACCAAATTTTACAGGTTGTTAGTTTAAAGTATTCCAAAAAACTTTTGTTTAGAAGGCATCTTGAGAAAACGTTAAGAACTAGCTCAAAACAGCCTCACAAAACAGAAGGTACTGAAACGCGCACCCATCTTCCATGGGTTGTTATGAAGTCCTCTGTTTGAATTAGAAGATGAGCAAATTACCGATCGAAAGATAACTCAATAAACATAATCGTGGAGTCCGATTTTGTCCCGTTTCAACCTGTTATGTCCAAGATACGACCACTTAAAGTCGGAAAAACATTCTGTCCAAATTTTTAATAATGCATGATTAAATGTTTTTAGTCGTCGTTTTATTATACAAAAATGGTTTTATTAAATGGAGACTTAGTGGCCAAGCTTAATTCACCAAACATCCTTGGAATGGATTTAGGACATATCGTCCCCTGGCATACACTTGTTATAGAACATAAGTCTCCAAGTTAAAATGAAAGAGAGGTGACAAATATTTAAATAACATTTGTTTCAAGGGAAAACACTTAAACAAGGTTCATGATCTTTGGATGGATCTTGGAACTTCACCAATTTAGATCCCCATGGGGCTCTTGGATCATGTTCTACCATCTCATGAACTTGTGTAAGTATTAGTTTTAAGATAAAAATACAAGAGATTAAACAAGTAAAGAATGTTGTTGAATCTTAACTTATAGTTTTGAGTGTGCCTTACTTAGTGATGTTATACAAGATTTAAAGATAAAAGAATGAACATTTAAGCTTTATCAAGAAGATATAAATAGGTTACTTACAATGGGTGAAGATTTAGAGTGAGATTAAAGAGAAAAGCTTTAAAGGAGGAAGAGGAGAAAGAGTGGGGGTTGAAAGGGGTGAAGCATGGTTAAAATGAGGGAGAGAAAGTGGGGGAGATGAAGAGCGGAGTTGGTTGAGTGATTTTGGAGGGTGGGTGGGGGGGGGGGGGTTATAGCCAAAATAGGTACTTTAGCTCGGTGTCGTGTTCTTAGAGCACGGGCTATGCTCGTCAGAAGGCTGTCAGATGCAAAAGAGAAAATCTCATCGGGGCCACACGGGGCGTGCCTAGTATGGCACGGGCCATTTTGAACTTAATCATGCCAATTTAACCTCATAATCCTCTTCCTCTCGTCGAGATACTCAAATTTCACTATTTATGGATCCCGTAACTCATTTGTAGCCCAAGATATGCCCCTGTTAAGTTTTTAGGAGGTTACTGAGTATATCTTTAACCTTTTAGTAGTTGCGCTTCGGGGAGTGGTCGAGTATTAGTGTCATCTCTTTGTTTAACTTGTAATATGGGTTCACGGATAATAACCATGAGTCGGGTTGCAAAAAAAAGGGTGGACGATACAATTGAAATCGCGCGGGATTTTACAAACCTTCATCGCTTGCGTTTTAAACCTTGAACCTTCACACTTCCTCACTTGTATTTACTTGTGTGCGTGACTAGTATTACACACATGCCTCATACACGTTTAGATTGCTCGGTTCACTCAGTTAAACTTAGTTAATGAAGTGTTCAAAACAAATCCGAAACATATATAAATTTAACGTTAAATCGATCACTGAATATGATAAACGGTTTAATCACACAAGATTAAAAAAAAAACATCACATGGTTCTTCATTGATTATCAATCACTGATACGGATACAGAAATGGGTTGAAAATAGATATACTCAGTTCTATTGAAGAAGGTGTCGGGAGTGGTCGAGTATTGCAGAGTTCCCAATACTATCTATTGAAGCTCCAGAATATCTTCTCTATTTATCCCGACACCTTCTTTTACTTCAGTCAATGCTTTAGTGAGTTGGGATTGAGTGGTAATCCTCATAGCATTTACTGTTTCGTGTTTGAGCTGAATTCCTTCGACAGTCGTAGTGAGGGTGCTTAGTTTCGACTCGATGGATGCGGTTTGAGGAAAAATGTTGTTTATACGAAGATGAGGTTTGTCTGTTGGCCAATGGAACTCATTACTAATAGTGGTGTATATTATCTCTCGAGCTTTTTCAATACTTAGTCCTAACCATGATCCCTGGGCGCTCATATCTAAAGGTAGACACGTTTAAGGAAATATCGTCCAGTAGAATGTGTGCAGCAGTAATCCTTCGTCGAATCTGTGGTGAGGACAACTCCTAATGAGCGATGTGTATCGCTCCTAAGCATCATAGAAAGATTCGTCTTCTTGTTGTTTAAACGATAGGATTTGAGATCGGATTTGTCCAGTGAGTGACGGCTGGAAGGTATTTTTCAACAAAGCGAGTAGAGAGGTCCTTCCAGCTTGTGATTGAACCTTTTTTAAGAGAAGTGAGCCATCTTCGAGATGCTTCTTTGAGGCTGAATGGGAATATGCGAAGTTTGACATCGTCTTCAGTAAATCCCTTGATTTGGAAGGTAGAGAAAATATCTTCAAAACTATCGAGATGAGGAAGAGGTTCTTCTCCTGCGGAACCAGAGAATTGGGCTTTGCTTTCGAGTAGATTGATGAAAATAGGATTGAATTCAAAGGAAGTTGCCTTGGTTTCCGGTTTCACGATACAAGACCGCTAGAGTGCAACGGATGGCCTACTGTACCATACGATGGATGTTCCCGGAGTATCCATAGGAATGGATACCGAAGGTGATAAAACACTTGAGCAAAATTGTTTTCGAGATTTGTGTTCCCCGGCAACGGCGCCAAAAACTCTTTGATGCACATGAGTCGTATATATATTTATAGGGACTTTTAGCACGCGGAAGTTTTAAATTTATAAACCTAATACTACCCTAAGGAGTTAATCACATGCAAATAGGTAAGTGTACCTATCATAACTTGTAGTATAAATCCTAATAGCTAGAATCGGGTGTTGAACACAAGGAATACGTTTTCTAATAGCAATATATTACGCATGCAAAAATCACCAAATGAACAATAAAATTAAACGGGAATTATTATATAACTAAAGGCATCATCTTGATATTGAATCCTCATGTAACTAAACAACTATCATGAATAACTATCTATGCAACTTTTTCTAAAGGCAGCTAGGCACCTCGTTAGATTAAACCTAACTTCTGTTAAACCAGTTATGGAAATGAAATGCATGACATGCTCTCATTAGAGACACACCTCAATGAATAGGAATCCTACGATGCTATAGACACACATCTTAGAAAACCTAACACAGTGCTCATTAATCAATCATCAAAGTATTAACTAGCAACAGCTCATCAAATTATCTACCACAATAGTGTTAACTAACGCATGGAACATAACCAGATAAGAAAGATTACTATAGTCCTAGAATCAATTAAGAGAACTAGGCCTAACAACACACAAGATAACCACATTCAATTTAATCAGTGATTTATATTTCTTCCAAAACATGACCCTAAGCTAAATAGCATTCATAACCCTTTTGACCAAAAAATAGAATAACCAGGATATAGAATTGGCCATAGACTATAACCTAGCAAGACCACATCATTGATAAGATAAACATAGGAATCATCCACAAACATATGTATTAATACGAATCAGATCAATCAATGTTCCCAAACCATACGCATAGATAATCATTCATAAATAGTCATTGTGCTATAAGATTCATCTCCACCAAGATAATGGTGGAGTTTAGCTATTCATAGCAAAAATAAGATCTAAAAAAGATTGTATCAATCCAAACATGATGAAATTAACAAACATAAACTGAAATCGAAAGATTATAACTACTGGAATGATTAATACTAACTCTAATCTCGATCCGATGCTTCGATTACTTCTTCCTAGCTCCGAACTGTTCTGGAACGGGAGAGATGACCTCTGGTTCGTAAAAGTGGCTAACCCCTTGATTAGAATCGAAAGGTTTTATTAATAGTGAAAATTAGGGTTTTTTGCCGACTATGCACGTCACGACCCGTTACGGGAAAATGGGTCATTTCGGGACTGAATTTGGTAACGGCTTGTGAACGAAAAACATTCCGTATAACCTCGGGAACACATATAGAAACTTTCTCGGCTTCGCGTATCACTAAGGTTTTTTAGGACTACCCTTCGCGTACCGCGAAGGGTGTGTTTGACAGATTTTGACTTGTTTTTTTTCTTGCTTTCTCGCTTCAACTCAGGTGTGACCCGACTTTTCTTTTAACTTGTTTTCCTTCCCTTGTATACCATGAATCCTACCAAAGCATGGAAATGCAAACTAAATCATGTATTTCCCTTGAAATTCTTTAACTTTGTCGTTCTGTTCCCTGAAATCTTGCTTTTGGTTTAACTAGACAATTTGATATCGAATTCAACAGGAAATAACCAGTAATTAACCAAAAGATGTGTGAAAATGTATAGAAAAACATGTTACATTTGAAGCACATCAATAGAAATCTTATGCCAAATCACGAGACCATGATGAGGGCATCTCCCCAAGAGTTCCTTGAAGCGTTCCCAAGTGTCATACAACGATTCTCCGTCTTCTTGAGTATAAGAGTTGATATTTGTCAGGAGCTTAGCTGTCTTGGCAGGTGGGAAGTACTTGTAGAGAAACTTCTGAACGAGCTCTTCCCGAGTGGTGATGGAACCATTGGGCAGAGCGTTCAACCATGTTTTCGCACGGTCCTTGAGTGAGAAAGGAAACATGCGAAGTCGACCGACGTCATTAGAGGATCCGTTTGACTTGAAAGTCTCACAAACTTTGAGGAAGTTTGTGATGTGAGAGTGAGGGTCTTCATCGGGCAAACCGTGAAAAGTTGCAGAGTTCTGGAGCTTCTGCACCAACTAGGGCCGAATCTCGAAGTTGCTAGCGTCGAAACCAGGAGGGGCAATGGCTGCACCAAAGTTGACTGCGTTGGGCCTTATGTAGTCAATAATGGCCCGCTCGTTAGCCATTTGGATAGGATTATTGATGACTTTAGTAACAGTTTTAGAACGGAATCAGAGTCTGCTGTGTAGAAATTGTTCTGGTTCAGGGAGTGGCTCCAACACGTCTTGTGGTTGTATTTTCATACACTACTTGAAATCAGAAAGATAAACAAGAATCAGTAGTAACTCGAATATTATAATACAAAAAAAAGGAAAATCAGTCTAAGTGATGTGTGATCAGAACACTACCAAGTGCTGATGTACATTCTATAAAAAAATGAAAGTTAAAAATTTAGAAGAAACCAAGTGGTTACTAAATTTTTTTAGGAAAATAAGTAAGAAGGAAAATATGATACATATATACATATTTACAAAGATTAGGCCATCAATTCAGATTTTTTTTTCAAAATCCTCGTTTTGTGTCCCCGGCAACGGCGCCAAAAGGCTTGACGTGCTGTGGTGTGTATATAAAATATTACATTATTTGTGACACCTTTTTAGTAGTTAAGACTTTAAATTTATAAAACACGATTTACTTAAACTACTACTATTTCACCACATTCACGGGCAAGTGCACCGATCATGGAGTAGTATAGTAACGGGAAGTTGAATCAGGATCGTTCAAAGACACAAAGGAAAAGGAGGGCTCTTGATACCTCACCGTTGTTGACGTCTAACCTGACCATTCTTCAAGTGAAGATGTTAGTAAAAAATATACAAAAGTAAAAGAGTAATATATATATATATATATATATATAATATTATAAAAGACATGTCTTGGTCGACTCGTTCGCAGATATTATCATTTGGGAGACTTATCAGTGGTGATGTTGGTAACCCGTAAATTATACCCTTCCCGTAAGATTATTCGACATTAGGCAACTAGACCGCCTCTCAGCCTCAAATCTAGTATCACTACTCTCCAGGGTGATCGTCTGCAAGGAGTACGAACCACAGGGAGTTGTACTGTTGGCAAACAAATATAGTGAAACTAGTCCTGCCACTTAGTTGCAGGACCCCCTCTCAGGCCAGTGCACCGCACTTGACGCGACGTCATGAACCAGCAGGGCAACAACCCTGCGTGCCAAATTATTTTATTATAAAATGATCTTTTTAAGGGACTAAGGTCCGTTTCTTCCGTGCACCGCTCTCGCGCATGCACGTCCGGCGTAACCAGAGCCAAGTTCACAAACACGTACCATCTCAGCTTCCGTGAAGTGACAAAATATACCAACCCACATTCCCAACCAGTTACTTTTAGCCCGCACTTGCATGGTCAGTCGAGTTTGCTTACATAGACATAAGGACCCCGGATGTATCATGTAGCATGGGGCACGAGTCACCCGAATGATCATGCATCATCCCCCAACCAGGTGTCACAAGTCAGTCCTTCGGATTTCGACTCCCCATATGGTCCGTGATATGTAGAGCACGTTTGGTTCAGAAAATCAGTAATAAACTTTTAATAAAAAGGTTTTCTATAAGGTCATTAGTTCACCTTAAAGCAAGTTTATAAAACAGTTTACCAACCCACCAAAGACACATTTATTCCTAAACGAGTGTAAGAATTTGGCTAATAAATGTTTGTCTAAAGATTTGCTTAAGAGATAATGAAAGATTCATAGACAAATAACTGTTCATTAACACCAAAAGTTGGAAGTTCGTACAATCTTTGACGAGAAGACACAAGAACACTAATACAAATGGCTCAAAAATAAAAGATAATAGAAGTAAGTGGAAGATGTGAGCAAGTTGGAATGGAGGCCAAGGCCTCCTTTTATAGGCAGATTTCAAGTTTGGCACGGGGCGCGTTAAGCAGTGGCACGGGGCGTGATGTGTTAGTCCGGAGATTACTATCTTCTGTGTCAGTTGGCATAGGGTCGTGTCACTGGTAGCACGGGTATGTGCCATATCAGCACGGGGCCGTGCCATGCAGAGGCTATAGGGGCACGGGGGCGTGTCTATCAGAAGGTTGTTGGGACTGAGCTGGAGAGGGGCATAGGGCGTGTCAAGCTGGGCACAGGCGTGTTGAACTCCAGAAATCACCAGTTTGCTCTTTTTGATAAGTTTTTCTTCATTTTATGCTCCTTTAGTGATTTTGGCTTAATCAAACCTAAAAAACTACAAAGAAGACAAAAACACTCTTTTCTTGTGATAGTTAATCAGATTTTACCCAAAGCTTGGGAGATATTTGTATAGAAAATATGTATATTCTATGGTACATCAGGATGCCATACCTCAGGCACCCCCTGCAGATCCCCATGTGCCAGAGCCCGAGCGGATTCTTTTTTCTATGTTTGGGGTGGAGTATCCGATGAACCTACGTCGGTTCGTTGTACTCTCGGGGTTATACACTGAGGTTGAGACCGCCACCCCGTTTTACATTCACGCCCCTCGTGCCGCCGACGAGCACGCCATGAGGACCTGGTGTCGCGACATCTCTATTCAGGGCGTCGAGCGGGCGAGTGATATACATCCCAAGCTCCGTCATCCGCTACATTCATTGATTGATTACATCATCTATCACGAAACGTGGACAAAGCTAGGAGCACGTCATGATGAGTGACATGCCTTATCAGTACAGTTTGGTCCTCTATACGCTGTGCACCCTCGCGCAAGGTCTTGCTTGTTTTTTGGCACGCCTGGAGAGCAGAAAGGACAAAAGTAGGCTCTATTGTGAAGCTTACATTACTCGCATTGCGGCGGGGCTATGGGTACTCAATGATCAGATCCGGTTCATATCGGCACCAGTTCCGTCGAGGAGACTCAGATGGGCCACCATAATGGGGATGGGCCTGCTCGACAAGTTCAGGGAGGGGAGGAATGCGTACTACTACTTCAAACCTCAGGTTATTGATGATGATGGTGATGATGGGGTTGAGGGTGGCATGGCTGGTCAGGGTGGCGATAGGGTTCATGGTGGTGAGGGGAACGTGGCACACGAGGAGCAGGAGGTTCGTTATGTGTATCGAGCTGTTAGGATACCTGCGGCTTTGGGCCAGAGGCTAGACGACATTGAGCGAGACCTTCGCCGCTAGGGCCAGGTTTAGCAGTGGCAGAGCAAGTTGATGATGATGATGGCCACACACATGGGATTGCATTATCCTCCTCCACCACCACCACCACAGGATGAGGGACGACGATGGGGCTAAGGACGACGATTAGTGGCGTCCTATTCAGTTGATTGGCTTTTGTTTTGTTGATCATGTATCTATGAACTCTTTGACTTATTATTTTTATATTGTGACTAATGAACAACAAATGATACATACTTTTATATCAAATATTCTTCAAGAATCGACACAAATCTGAGTCACTAACGCCAAAACACGTCTATTTTGTTTTCCTTTTAGTTTGTCAAGTTTAAAAGGGCAAAAGTCGTAAAAGGAATGGATTACAGTCAAAAACATAAGAAAAATACAAAGCTCTAAGACCGGCGAGACCAGCACGCCCCGTGCCTGGCTAAGCACGCCCCGTGCCCCTTTACTGACACAACAAAGTCCGTGCCTCCCTTAGCACACACGTGCCTCTGACCAGCGGACAGACCTTCTGACATCGCACGCCCCGTGCCCTACTTAGCATGGGTCGTGCCACCTGACAGCGTGCAGATTCAAGAATATCTCTCTCACATGGCACGCCCCGTGCCCAACCTAGCACAGGCCGTGCCCGAGTTCGGATTCTGCCTATAAAAGCCAAGCTCCTCCCACTTGAAACATTGCTGAATTCTTCTCTCCCCCTCTCTTATATTGAGTCATTTGGTTGTTTTTAAGATTTGTAATCAAGTTTGTAAGAACATCAACTTAAGTAAGAATTAGTAAGTTTTTGTCCATGAAATCTTTTTTTTCTCTTAAGCAAATATTTAAAGCCATGTTTGGCTAAGCTCTTACACTTACTTGGGAAGTAACAAACCTTTGGAGGGTTGGTTAACAACCTTATAGACCCGCTTAAGGTGTGTTTAATGACTTTATGAAAACCCTTTTTATTGAAAGTGTATCACTGATTTTCTGAACCAAGCGTGCTTCACGTATCACAGACCATTTGGGGAGTCGAAATCCCAAAGGCCGGACTTGTAACACCGGGTCGAGGGACGATGCATAATCCAAAAGGTGACTCGCGCCCCATAATACATGATACGTTCGAGGTCCTTATGTCTATGTAAGCAAACTCGGTTGACCACGCAAGTGTAGGCTGAAAGTATTTGGTTGGGAATGAGGGTTGGTAATAACAAGGATACAATATATCAAAGGAAACATAGTCATTATCATGTCTTCATTTACAATCATAGTTCATTCATCATACAAGTCCAAGTTCATAGTAACAACAACCAGGTAGCATTCCAAGTTCATAATAGGTTCATTCCTACACTTGCTTACCTGCAACATAAGTCAATCATAACAAAATCAACAACGACGTTGTTGGTGAGTCTTAACTACTATCATTATGTTAACAGTTTTCAAACACATGCTGGTTATGAAATTATCAAGTCACACCAAAGGTCAAACTTCATGTACTCTACGGGCACGTCGCACATAGCCGTACACCCTCTGCGAGTAGAAATTTAGTTTCAACATATAAGGACATATTCCCCCTAGTTACCTAATACTAGAGGATCCGGATGAACATGGATAATTCAACTATAATGGCCGCTATAATCCCTTATATGCCTAGTGGCTCAACCTTAATGACCAGAAAGTATATGATAACCCACGCAGGGCATCTCCGAACTAAGAGTGTTTGACAGGATAAGTTCATAACAGATATAACAAATGCATCAAACAGGATAGTGATCTTAAACAGTTAATTCAATGAGAGAAGTCAGAGGACTCACACAAAGAAGTCAGAAACGGTGGCTAGACAGAATATCCGAGAATTAAAATATCCTCTCTTTGATTTCTAGCAACCTATCATCGTTTTCATGTACATATTCGTCATATATGAGGCTAACATGTCCCTTAGCATTCTCAGGTTGAAATTAACATAAAATACAGTCACTGGATCAGTCTCGATAAGTTTTGGTTCATCCCAAAATTGACCAAACATTCTGTCATTTTTCTTCAAAGGCGTACCGCCTGGAAGTTTACATTTCTGGGCGGTACGCTTCAAATGGTCGACTGATTTCCAAATTTCAAATTCGGGCGTACCTCTCTGATCTATATATTTCTGGGCGGTACCCTGTAATTTGGTATTCTGGTTACTGTTTTTGGTTTTCAGGGCGTACCGCTCTGCATGTACTCATCTGGGGCGGTACGCCCCAATTTACATTTCAGGGCCCGACTATTTTGTCTTTTAGTGCCATTTTTACGTTTCGACGTTTTATAGCCAGATTTATTACCAGATCAGTTGCATACCATATTGGGGGGGTTAATTAGGGGTTCATTTGGGGTCTAAATCTTTAACCAAAGCATAACCCCATTCCCGAGCTTTCCATTTAAAGTAAGTTTCATTGTTTCGAACCCCGTTTTACCCAAGTATAATTAGGAACAGGTTCCTTATGGTTAGATGACCCATTTTCTTTTTAGAAACACTGATCAACTCTGGGTTCATGTGATCTTACCTTATAAAGTTTCCATTTATGGAAAGAAATCAACATGCATGCATATAAGGGTTGTACCTTGTGAAGGGATCCTTGTACAACCGAGCTTTTCTGATTTCCTTGTCCTCTCCAGTCCTCAATCCAACTTCCAGCAACAATTCTATGCTTGCATGCATGATCCATAACCATTTATGAGTGTGGATGATCATAAAGAACCCAAAACAACATTCTTAAACCAAAATCAAGATATCCTTACTTTGTGTAGCCTTGAATCTGGTTTCCCACACTCCTTAGCCCTCTCCAAGAATGCTCATTGATGTGCTCGGAACGTACCTAAAAATGTAATAAAAACCTAGACCTAAACCTAGACCTAGACACACCTAATTTTACCGAAAATACCTAAACTAAACCGAACCCTAAGGCAAGTGTACCTATCGGATAGTAGAATAGCTAAGGCAAGACCGGGAATATCGAACCCTAAGGACACTCTAAAGACAAAGACTTAACCTAGACCTAGAAATCGGAAATACTGAGTAAATTGGGTTTTGATTTGAGATTTGGTTTAAATTAAAATTAACTAATGCAACTAACAAACGGACAGCAAGAAACCTAAGAACAACCTTCAGAACAGAGAAAGATACCACCTAGACTCAGAATCCTAATCACTAATGACAACTTCAATCGGTTATGACTAATCTGATGGTGGCTAGTTCACCTTTTAAGTCCTTCCTAGCATACAATCCTAACGCTCGAACAGGAGTTCACCTTTCGGGTACATCCAACCTCAACTAGACCTAACCACCCTCGAAACAATCTAAGGCACCTTAAGCTAGCAGGAGCTACCATGAATTACTATGACAAACAAGATTTAGCAAGCTACCTAATTTCCTAGGGCATCCCTCTTCCGATGGCGATGTGATCCTATTCTGCTAAGCAACCCAACTAACCTACCTAATTATCACCTTCCGGCTTGTCTAATTAGGGCAGCAAATTGCAATCGAGTAAGTAAACATTGACCAACGCAATAGTTTAAGACGTCTCCTAAAACACTCTAACCCAACCAACCCTAAAGCTAGCTACTTTAGACAATTTACCTAGACCGAAAGACATTCGAAGGCAAAAAGTGCATTAATCAATAATTATAAATCCAATCAACAATTCACATATGCATTCAATCATAGCAACCATGGAATTTAATAGGAAAGCTCATCAATCAATTAGTCAAAAACCGAATAAAATCATCAATAGATCAAAATCATCATACGAGTCTAGGTGGCTCTAAGAGTTTAGCCAACAATCATGCTTATTACAGAATTCATCATAAAAATCAGAACTTTAAACCCTAACATGAATATAATCTAGAAATCGAATAAGAATGGAAGAACCCGTTAATGATTTGGTGATGAAAATTGGATCCTCCTTTGAATTCTCTTCAATTCCTAGCTCCTTCTGCTCTTGGAATCGCCTCTGGGTCGCTCTCTGCCGTCTGGAAGTCATGTCTGTCGTATTGAACCCTAAAATCGATTTTATATCGAGAAACCTTCTTTTGCGGGTTTTAGACCTCCAAGCGTATCGCTTGAAGGTGTGTTCTGTCTAGGCGAATACGCCTGGACCTCGTGTCGCGACAAATTAGTCGGTCAAACCGACTTTGAACTTCGTTGACTTTCCTTCTTCGCGCGTATCGCTTTCAACTCCTAAGGTCCCAGGCGATACGCCTGGGACTGCTTGTTCAGCTCCTATTTTCCACTTTTCTTCTAACTTCTTCTTTGACCTCGGGGTTCTATAAAAAAACCTACAAAACTCATAAAAACATAAACAAGACCCCAAAGACACTAACTTAGCTAAAAACAACTAAAACAAATAGAAACCGACTCAAATAGACTCAAATACATAACAAAAGACATAAGAAACCAGGATGTGTTTTCAACACATCAAATATCCCCACACTGACTCTTTTTTCGTCCTCGAAAAATACTGCAATGGAATCATAACCAGAAAATTGACTCCTAAACATTTAACCTTTAAATTCACAGCTCACCAATCAATTCCACCTTCCATAATATACTAGCACACTAACTACGATTGCCGATATTTCTATCCGACTAAACCCAACCACCAACCTTTTCTTTCGCCCCCATGTGTTTATAGAATTACCAGATATAAGTTCAGTCGCCTATGGATCCCACTAAAGAAAGCTCTAGTTCAACCTACTACCGAATCATATTCAGTCAAAGCAAAGGGTATCATGATTTACATTTATTTCGTCTCCAACCCCCCTTAAACCAGATACTAGGATGTCCAAAGAATAACTAAACATTTGAATCGCAACTCCTGAGCATTTATTCTCTAAACTAACATTTCTTTTCTTCTTCTTTTTTTTCTTTTCTCATTTTTTTTTTCTTCGTAATTGGTTACTTTTACCTAAAATTACCAACGGACATCATCAGAGCCATTCTTTCACAAGGTCTTACCCCCGAAATCATACGTGAGTATTTTGCCCGCGAGATCAGGAACATCATCAGAGGCACTTACCACGAGATACTATCCTTAGTTCGTACATGAGTATTCTGCCCTTCACTCTAATTCATTAACCAGATTATTAACTACATGCTCATTGAAAATTCTAAGGACAAAAGAGTATCTAGTCTAAAGCGGTCTCTTTCCTCCTAATCATCAGATTCAGAATCCCTATCACTCCTAAAATGGGAACCCACTTGCATACTGATTAGCATATTTATACAACAATAAACACACAGGCTATTTAAGCTACTCCTAGATCAGCTGGGCCTACCGACACATCATAGATTAGAAATGCTATCCATTCAACCAAACTTATCCACTTCCCAAATTTATTTATTATTTAACATTCAAGCACAAAATTTGCAAACCAATTCCCGGTTTCCTATCATTTTCCATTTAAATGCAGCTAGAATCTTGGAAATTTTTGAACAATTTTTTCAATTTTTTTTTTTTTGTTTTTCAAATTAAACATACCAAAAATAAAAGACTGACTAAAACTGACTCAATACGAAAGTATCCCATCCCCACACTCAATGTGGAATGGAACAAAAACAAATCAGAAATAAAAATAAATAAAATAAAAGAAGTTGAAACGCGTTCACCTGAAACTCCAGAGACTCAGCACATCGACCGCAGCGAACCACCACAAACTCGGTAAACAGAAACAAAATAAAAATTAAAAATTTGAAAATTTTTCTGACATACCTCCTCCAGGCGTATCGCCTACAACCTTGCATCTCCCAGGCGATACGCCTGGAACTGCAAACAACCGGCCCGCATGAGACTTCCACGCGTATCGCCTACAACCTACCAACCTCCAGGCGATACGCTTGGAACGTGATTTCCAGGGAATTTTTGGAATTTGACCCCAAAAATTTTCTATCTCCTTTTGCTCCAACAGCTCCTATAGTCGAAATCTCAGGCCATATCTGCAAATTTTTACCTGCACATCTCTTATTTCTCAAAGCTTGAATCTCCAGAATAACCTGCAAACACAAAAACAAAAAGACGCAACATGCACGAAAACGAAAAATTGCAGAAATTGAAAGACATAAATACAAAATGTACAAACCGGGTACTAATCAATCAGCACAAATCAGAAAAATAACCTCCCAAACCATCCGGAGGCTTCGATTTCAGATCTCTAGTCACAAAAATACCGGATTGCACCCGGTTTCTATCTGAACAACCTCTAGCTAACTTCCTACCCCATAAAGCACTGAACTTTACCACTCTCAACAACATCCTAACCTTCCAATGCTTGTACCTGCCCGGGAAAAATCGACATTCACTCAGAAAACTCAATTCCGGGTCATGGGTGGCAACAATCACCTCTAACCTCCCCACACTTGGTCTAAACTCAACCTCATCATTCAAAATACCTAAATCACCAAGTGTGGCTCTTCTAACTACCTCATCAACTATCAATTCACTCTCTACACTCACCAACCTCTCGGGTTCTCCTAACGGGTCAAAATTCTCATTCTTATCAAGTAACTCATCTATCCCCCCGAGATCATCCCCACACTTATTCTCTATCACCACTTCATCCTCAACTACCTCACCGGGTTCTTCTAATGGGTCAAAAATTTCATTTTTATCAACTGACTCAACTAACCCCCCGGTGTCCTCCCCACACTCATCCTCTTCAAACTCATCATCATCCAACCGATTACCTACAACCACCAAATCTATGAAAGACATGAAAGTACCTATCAAACACACCGATTCGGTGCCCCTATCCTCACGTCTACCCACTTCAAACACTACACTCTCATGGTCAACCCTCAAAGTAATCGTGCCCGCAAAAACATCAACTAGCGCCCGGGCGGTCCTAAGGAAAGGCCTACCTAAAATCAAAGGGCAACTAGCATCATATGCACAGTCAACTACCACAAAGTCTATAGGGAACAAAAATTTATCAATTTGCACAAGCACATTTTCCACTATTCCTTTGGGTCTAACAATCGATCTATCTGCTAAAGAAATAGTCATCCTAGTCGGTTCTAACTCGCCTAATCCTAGGTGCATGAAAACAGAATATGGCATAACATTAATAGAGGCACCTAGATCAGCTAAAGCACATGTAACAGATGAGTCACCAAAAGAGCACGGAATGGTAAAGGTACCAGGATCAGTCAATTTTTCAGGCAATTTATTTTGAACTACAGCAGAACAATTAGCATCAAGAGTGACATCCGAAAAATTTTCAAGCTTCTTCTTATTAGTTAACATATCTTTTAAAAATTTAGCATACTTAGGCATTTGTTTAATAACATCAGTAAAAGGCAAAGTGACCCTAAGTTGCTTAAGAAGCTCTAAAAACTGATTGTACTCACGTGCATTCTTCTATTGAACCAGACGTTCAGGATAAGGCACTTGCTTCAGATCATCAGCTGTGATTGGTTTCGGCGCGAATCTCACTCTCTTCTTCTCTTTAACAGCCTCCCACTTCAGCGGCTTCTCTCTCACTACCTCAGCCTCGACGTTTGGTGCGGTACTTGCTGGCGTAACGCTCTCGTGCACCCTCCCGTCAGGCGTCTCCAACTCGATCTCCTCATCAACCGGCTCTTCCTCTACTTCTGCCGGCGATGGACTCTGGACAACTCTCCCGCTCCTAGTGGTGATGGCATTGACATTAGCATTGGGGTTCTTATAAGTACTACCAGGGAATTGACCCCCACGGGAATTGAGCTCCTTCAGCTGCTTCGCTATGTCACCGACTGACCGCTGCAAATCCAGGAACGAAGCTTGTTGATTTCTTAGCAACGTGTCATGCTCCGCCAGTTTCTTCTGTGTAGCCTCATCTCTCGCATTCATCTGCTGCAAAATCTGCGTTTGGTTCATGACCAGCTCTGTAAGCTCCTTCATAGTCGGCCCTTCAGTTCCTCCACCACTCTGGTTATACCTCGGCTGAAAACCAGGTGGATTTCCTCCCTCTCGCCATCCTGAATTTTGGCCACTCCTCCACCCAGACTGGAACGAATTACCGAACTGGATTCGGTTTCCAATATAATCCACTTGCTCAGCGGGAGCAAGCGGGCAGTCTCGGGTGTCGTGAGCGCCTCTGCACAGCTCACATTTGGCTTTTATGTGGAGTTTGATTTCTTCTAAAGATTTGTAAATATTCTCTAACTCCCTAGGTGACATGGCTTCTGAGCCAATGTGATTAACACCTCGGGTAGATGTAGATGGTGCGAGTGATCTAGTCGGGGCCAAGGTGGCTCTCCGACCTCCGGGTGCCTGCTGTTCAGCAAGTGCGAAGCTCTCAAAAAGTGATTTGCATTCGTCAACAGTGAGCTTTTCCATCATATGTCCCCCAGCCGAGATGTTGAAATCCTTCTGGACAGAATAAGGAAGTCCATTATAGAACTTTTCTATGATCGCCCAGTCCGTCAACCCGTGTTGCGGACATCTACTCAGAAGGGTGTTGAATCTTTCGTACGCGACAGAATAAGGCTCATCGGGGTCCATCTTGAAAGAGTAGATTTCCTCCCGCGTACGTGAAGCCTTGGCTGGGGGATGATACTTCTTCAGGAATTTCGCGGTCAGATCGTCCCAGGTGGCGATCGAATTAGGCGGAAGCGTCTCAAGCCACTCGGCGGCTCGAGACGTAAGGGAGAATGGAAACAGACGCAAATAAATGATTTCGTTCGCGACTCCGGTGAGTCCGAACGTGTTGCAGATACGAATGAAACGGGAGATGTGCGTCGGTGCATCTTCGTCCTCACGTCCATGAAACTGAATGGAATGCGTCAAAGCGTTGATGACGTGGGACGGAACTTGCCAATTCGCGGTGTTGGCAATAGCAGGCTGTGTAATAGCAAATCGGGCCTCGGTGACGCCGGCGCTAGCCTGCTCGTGGACGGTGCGACGTGCCGCCATGGATGATAAGTCGGGGAATGGAATGGGTTTGGTGTCGCGTGTGGTGTGTGTGGATGAAGAGGATGGTTTGGAGTGGGTGGTGGAAATGATGAATGCCTCTAGCTCGGTGCGTAGAAGGCGAAACCGTTCACGAATATCCGCGTCGGGATCAGAAAGTGGTGACAACTCAGGAGGACCTCGTGAACGGGTGTGTGGCATAAAACGTGACACGACTCAAGAAAAAAATACAATAAAAATAAAACCTAAAAATCTAGACTCGAAACGGAAATCCTAAGACTCTAGACACGGAAAAACCAAAAAGACTCAAAATTTCCAAACGACGACCTAAGTTAATCTTGCCAATTGCCAAGTGTCCCCGGCAACGGCGCCAAAAACTTGATGTGCTCGGAACGTACCTAAAAATGTAATAAAAACCTAGACCTAAACCTAGACCTAGACACACCTAATTTTACCGAAAGTACCTAAACTAAACCGAACCCTAAGGCAAGTGTACCTATCGGATAGTAGAATAGCTAAGGCAAGACCGGGAATATCGAACCCTAAGGACACTCTAAAGACAAAGACTTAACCTAGACCTAGAAAACGGAAATACTGAGTAAATTGGGTTTTGATTTGAGATTTGATTTAAATTAAAATTAACTAATGCAACTAACAAACGGACAGCAAGAAACCTAAGAACAACCTTCAGAACAGAGAAAGATACCACCTAGACTCAGAATCCTAATCACTAATGACAACTTCAATCGGTTATGACTAATCTGATGGTGGCTAGTTCACCTTTTAAGTCCTTCCTAGCATACAATCCTAACGCTCGAACAGGAGTTCACCTTTCGGGTACATCCAACCTCAACTAGACCTAACCACCCTCGAAACAATCTAAGGCACCTTAAGCTAGCAGGAGCTACCATGAATTACTATGACAAATAATATTTAGCAAGCTACCTAATTTCCTAGGGCATCCCTCTTCCGATGGCGATGTGATCCTATTCTGCTAAGCAACCCAACTAACCTACCTAATTATCACCTTCCGGCTTGTCTAATTAGGGCAGCAAATTGCAATCGAGTAAGTAAACATTGACCAATGCAATAGTTTAAGACGTCTCCTAAAACACTCTAACGCAACCAACCCTAAAGCTAGCTACTTTAGACAATTTACCTAGACCGAAAGACATTCGAAGGCAAAAAGTGCATTAATCAATAATTATAAATCCAATCAACAATTCACATATGCATTCAATCATAGCAACCATGGAATTTAATAGGAAAGCTCATCAATCAATTAGTCAAAAACCGAATAAAATCATCAATAGATCAAAATCATCATACGAGTCTAGGTGGCTCTAAGAGTTTAGCCAACAATCATGCTTATTACAGAATTCATCATAAAAATCAGAACTTTAAACCCTAACATGAATATAATCTAGAAATCGAATAAGAATGGAAGAACCCGTTAATGATTTGGTGATGAAAATTGGATCCTCCTTTGAATTCTCTTCAATTCCTAGCTCCTTCTGCTCTTGGAATCGCCTCTGGGTCGCTCTCTGCCGTCTGGAAGTCGTGTCTGTCGAATTGAACCCTAAAATCGATTTTATATCGAGAAACCTTCTTTTGCGGGTTTTAGACCTCCAAGCGTATCGCTTGAAGGTGTGTTCTGTCTAGGCGATACGCCTGGACCTCGTGTCGCGACAAATTAGTCGGTCAAACCGACTTTGAACTTCGTTGACTTTCCTTCTTCGCGCGTATCGCTTTCAACTCCTAAGGTCCCAGGCGATACGCCTGGGACTGCTTGTTCAGCTCCTATTTTCCACTTTTCTTCTAACTTCTTCTTTGACCTCGGGGTTCTATAAAAAACCTACAAAACTCATAAAAACATAAACAAGACCCCAAAGACACTAACTTAGCTAAAAACAACTAAAACAAATAGAAACCGACTCAAATAGACTCAAATACATAACAAAAGACATAAGAA
>JBCNJP010000025.1:4915817-4946274 GCA_039602395.1 Deinandra increscens subsp. villosa | reverse complement strand
ATTGATCTTCAGGCGTCGAGCGGGCGAGTGATATACATCCCAAGCTCCGTCATCCGCTACATTCATTGACTGATTACATCGTCTGTCACGAAACGTGGACAAAGCTAGGAGCACGTCACGATGAGTGACCTGCATTATCAGTATAGTTTGGTCCTCTATACGCTGTTCACCCTCGCGTAAGGTCTTGCATATTTTTTGGCACGCCTGGAGAGCAGAAAGGACAAAAGTAGGCTCTATTGTGAAGCTTACATTACTCGCATTGCGGCGGGGCTATGGGTACTCAATGATCAGATCCGGTTCATATCGGCACCAGTTACGTCGAGGAGACTCAGACGGGCCACCATAATGGGGATGGGCCTCCTCGACAAGTTCAGGGAGGGGAGGAATGTGTACTACTACTTCAAACCTCAGGTTGTTGATGATGATGGTGATGATGGGGTTGAGGGTGGCATGGCTGGTCAGGGTGGCGATAGGGTTCATGGTGGTGAGGGGAACATGGCACACGAGGAGCAGGAGGTTCGTTATGTGTATCGAGCTGTTAGGATACTTGCGGCTTTGGGCCAGAGGCTAGACGACATTGAGCGAGACCTTCGCCGCTAGGGCCAGGTTTAGCAGTGGCAGAGCGAGTTAATGATGATGATGGCCACACACATCGGATTGCATTATCCTCCTCCTCCACCACCACCACAGGATGAGGATGACGATGGGGCTAAGGACGACGATTAGTGGCGTCCTATTCAGTTGATTGGCTTTTGTTTTGTTGATCATGTATCTATGAACTCTTTGACTTATTATTTTTATATTGTGACTGATGAACAACAAATTATACATACTTTTATATCAAATATTCTTCAAGAATCGACACAAATCTGAGTCACTAACGCCAAAACAAGTCTATTTTATTTTCCTTTTAGTTTCTCAGGTTCAAAAGGGCAAAAGTCGTAAAAGGAACGGATTACAGTAAAAAACATAAGAAAAATACAAAGCTCTAAGACCGGCGAGACCAGCACGCCCCGTGCCTGGCTAAGCACGCCCCGTGCCCCTTTACTGACACAACAAAGTCCGTGCCTCCCTTAGCACACCACGTGCCTCTGACCAGCAGACAGACCTTCTGACATCGCACGCCCCGTGCCCCACTTAGCATGGGTCGTGCCACCTGACAGCGTGCAGATTCGAGAAGATCTCTCTGACATGGCACGCCCCGTGCCCAACCTAGCACGGGTCGTGCCCGAGTCCGGATTCTGCCTATAAAAGCCAAGCTCCTCCCACTTGAAACATTACTGAATTCTTCTCTCCCCCTCTCTTATATTGAGTCATTTGGTTGTTTTTAAGATTTGTAATCAAGTTTGTAAGAACATCATGAAAGTGCGTGAGCGTATGGATCTTCTACTTAGTCATAATGAAATCAATGTAAACCGAGATGAAACACAAAGAGTAAATACAAAAGACTTGTATTAACCACAGAGAAAACCACAGAGTACAATCAGATAGTATAACACGGAAGCTTAGACTGTTATCTCTCTTGAAAACAACACATGAAACACATATTTATAGAGCTGAAATACGACCGGCCAAACCTCAGGTTTGGCCACACGTTCGGCCATGCCCGAACTCCAGGTTCGGCCTGAGTTCGGACCTCAGCATCCTTGTGTGAAACCGTCTTGTATTCGATACTTCACATGACGATCAAGGACCATGTATCAACAAACTCCCCCTCGGCATGTGCAGTATCATCTTCTCTATTCAAACTTGTATCATGTATCTTCAATCAAACTCTTCCTCTTCTTTGACGATGAGTTCAATCTTGAATACTTGATATTATATCGTGTGTAATCTCTTTATCAACAACCTTCAGAAGACTTGAAGTTGTGATGATCTCTTCCCACTTAGAAACCTGCCAACATAAATAATCTTGGTGCAAAATGTCTCTTCGAGACTCCAAGATGTATTGATCTTGAAAAATTGATTTTGTATTTCGTGTTTGATCAAGCGAAAACAAATCAGAAACAAAATCTTTTTGGCTTTGAGAAACTTTATATCAAAACACACCTAAAATCTTTTTAGTATTTTCTGATAAGAAAAGTAAAACAATACCGAATTAGACACTATTTTTGTCTTTTGTGAGAAAGATCACAACTTGGGATCATATTGGTCATAACATGCTGAACTACATTTCAATTTCGATTATTGCAGCACATAAGCCATGCCGATTGCAGATATAGTTTGTCCAACTTTAAACTCTGGCACAATCATATTCATAACATCTGGATATGTTAAGATATTGATTAAGCTTGCATTGACCAGTGTACCCCACACTATCAGACACACTCAGATATGCTTTGCTTATCACATTTTGTGATTTCATTTGTGATTTTAATCACATAATAATTGTAACCATGATATAGTCAACTGTGTTCCATGCAAAAAGAAATAAGAACGTTAAATCGTCTACCTTAAGGTCGATCTTTCGATACGCAGATAAGGCCCCGGATTTAACAAAATAAGAAAATAAAACAAGTTGAAGCTGTATAACTCAACAACAATCAGGTCGGTACTCCCGTACACGCAGATAAAGTCCGATGAGTTATACGAAACACCAAAGAAAATAAAGCAGAACGTCAAACGAACAACGATCAGGTCGGTCTTTCGACACGCAAAGAAAGTCCGATCTTTTGACAAAATAAAGAAAATCAAACAAGTTTAAATCTTTGCAAAATGAACACATGTATACACAGTGACTTCTCATTTTATTTTTCACATATCTTTTTCTTGATATATCATAAGATATGCATCAAGATGTTGTCCACTAGGTCAAGCATCAGATTTAGTGTATATCACATTTGTATATTTTCTGATTTGCCGAGCCTACCTTGCACATCGATCAAATGGTCTTATGGCCTTTTCATTTACTTTATCCATGAGACAGACACTGTCAGCCAATGTACCATCATTTCCCAATCATGTCAGATACAATTTCTCATATTTTAATGTTTTTTTTGTCTTTTTCAAATTTCTCCCCCGAAAAATGACAACTCTATTTATAGATTTTCATTTTTACGATTTGAAAAACAAGACACTATGGTTGTATTTTTTGAAAAAACAAACTCCCCCTCAGAATGAGACAAAGTGAAAAACAAGAAAAATTGATCGACCAACACGAATACTCACAGCTTAGCATTTTGAAAAACAAAATTGATTTTGAAAAGCAATTTAATTAGAACAAATATTTCACAATCAGCAATTTTCCAATCACCGAAAGATCTTCCTGAAACACCTGCGTGACACCAAATGAAACATTAATCGCATTGGGATCGATCCGAATCAATAGCGTCGGGTCGCCCGGTGTCTTCCACAAAGTCTTTGTTGGCCTTGGAAACAACTTTTGGTTTCAAATTTGTAAAAGTTTTAATTTTTGATCGGAACCTGAATCAAATTCAACTGACGAACTTGATTTAGACCAAGACGATTTACGGGTTGACTTAAGTTTTGGGGACCATGGTTCATCAAAATATTGACCTTTGTTATCCACATATTTTGCAGTTTTGTGGATATATGCAGTCGTCGGACAATCAGCAGCAAGATGTCCCGGTTGACGACATACATAACAAAGTCTTTCTCTAAAATTGTTTGAAAATTGTTTTGATTTTTGAAAATCAGATGAATGTTCAGAATGAAAGTTATCAAAGAAACCATCAGAAGAATCATACCTAGGAGATGGACTCCTTGAAGATGAAGATCTTCCAGAATAATAAGAAAATTCCTGCTGAGATGGTGAGTTCTTTGTAACTTTTTCTTTAGGAACCTTCTCAGCCTTCACTGAGTTCTTTGCTTGAACCGGTTCTTCCAACACTTTGTAACCTAAACCTTTGTGTTTAGATCCTTGAGGCTTTGAAGAATTGGACGAAGAACCTGAAGCAATTCTTGACTTAGCTTCACTAGTAAATTTGGCTTTGATATCCTTCAGCTTGTTCTTTTCAATCAAAACTTTTACTTCTTCGGTTGCAGATGAAGAACTAGAAACAACCTTATCAAATACTTTCTCATTTTTCAGCAATACAGACTTTGAAGTAAACTTTGGAGCTTCACCCAAAGATTTCTCCTTCTTTTTAGACTTAGACTTGTTTTTCTTAGGTGGCGTGGCAAATTTGGAATAATCATGTACTTCAGCTTTTGGATCAATCTGAGCAGCAGTAACTTCAATTAAATCCACTGGTTGAGGAACCAAGTGAACATCAGTCTTCTTAAAACTTTCTGAACTCTGATCCTGCTTGTATAAGAAGTTAAGCAATGTCGGTGACAAATTGTAGTTCTTCACTTGCCTTTTCAACTCCAAAATCTCCAATTTTAAATCATTAATCTTCTGTTGACCTTCAAACACCTCTTGTTGTGACTTGATGATTTTTGCATTGAGATCATCATATTCGTAAGTTTGTAATTTCCGGATCTCACATTCAGCATATAATTCTTCAAGCACATTTTCTCTCTTTTGCTTGTAAATTTCAACATCTTTAGTTAAAACTTCATTCTTGTCTCTATAAAGAACATTTTCATCTTGAAGCATAAAGATCTTGTTTTGAAGCTTCTCAACGGTAACAGCATTTTTTGCAATAAGAGCAGTAGCCTCTTCATATTTTTGCTGAACCGGATAACTCTTCTCAAACAGATACTCAAAATCTTGAGTTGCGTCTAACGCTTCAGCTTTGGCTTTCTCACACTCTTCAACCAATTGAGCCTTTTCCTTCAAAACATCTTCATTAATATGAACTAACTCATAATATTTATTTTGAAAATCTTCCAACTCTTTCTTTAACACCACAATTTCTTCAGTTGAAATTTGACAATATTGTTCAAAACTTGGAATTTTCTTGAGCAACTTCTCACATTTATAACATTTAAGTTCATCATCTTTTGAATTCTCAGAAGACTTAGGTAATTCTTCTTGAACCAAAGATATACTTGAAGAAGTATCAGACTCAGTTAAAAAGCTTTCATCATCAGCATGTTGAACGGTTAAAGCAATTGAGATCGGAGTATTATTCTTTTTAATTTCTGAATCTGCATTCCAGGCACATCCATCTGGATGCATAAATGTATCAGTCCAATCATGAGCAAGAGTAGCAGATTTCTGCTCAATCTTTTCAGCTTTATCTGATGGATGAAAAACTAAATGTGCATGCTGACCAGTCTTCAATTTACTTTCTGCAAAACTTGGACATTCTCGAGCAAAGTGACCATAAACGGAACACTTATAACATTTCACCTTAGATTTGTCCAATCCAATCTTTCCTTCCTGATTTAGTCTCTTCTTACCAGTTCTATTGAAAAATTTCTTCGTTCTACGAACCAACATAGCATATTACCAATTCAGATCCATTTCCTCCAAATGATCATAATCAATCTGATCGTAATCTTCATTTGCTCATTCAGCATTACTCACAGCACCAGTGATAACACCAAAGTATGAAGATACCAATGCAGACATCAACGCATTATAATCATCGACAGTTTGAGCAAACAATGCATTTTGAGTCGAAGAACTAGGAATTGACACAGTACAACCAGCAGATGAATAACTGGGAGTGTCAGATTTACCTGCCAGAAATGCTGTAGGGGGTGCAGAACTAAGAATATTAGACTTTCCAGCATTCAACGTTGAATCATTGTTGCCATAATACACTGCAGGATTCTGAATTTGTTCAGGAAGTGACTTATTCACTTTTAACTCCATATCCCTAGCTTGGATTCTTTGAATCAGATCATTAAACGACAACCTTGGATAATCCTTATCATTAGTAATCATCATCACATAATTTTCCCACTTCTCTGGTAGAGCTTCCATAATCTTTTCTTTCCTATCTGCTTCATCTTTTGTAAGATTCACCAATGACATTTCACTCGTTAAATGTGCAAATCTTGCAATCAGATTTGGAATTGATTTATTTTGATAATGCTTGAAGCTATCAAATTCTTTCTTCAACACTTTTTGTCGACTTTTCTTATACTGGTCATTGCCTTCACATCTCTTTTCTAGAGCATCCCACAAGCTCTTTTCGGTATAGTTGCTTAAAAATTGATGTAGTAAATCAGTAGGCAAAGCCATTGTTAAAGTGCCATAAGCCTTTTTCTCAGCTTGATATGCTTTCTCTTGTTCACCAGAAAGCTTCTGTTGAAGAATTGGTTCTCCGTCCTCACCCTTAGGATAGGTATATTGTTCAGAATACGATAACCACATATCGATATCATTTGCGGAAATAAACGCTTCAAATCGTGTCACCCAACTATCATAATCTTCCAATTTAAGTAATTTGGGAACTTTCTGACTTGTTCCGATTTCATTATCATAGTTAATCATTGTTTGCATCGTTGCCTGTACCGAATTTTGAATAGCTGCGAATGCTTGAAAATCGGACATTTTTGAAAAACAGATTACTGTTCACTCCAAACCTCGTCCGAACCTCCTCCGAATTATCACCGATCCTCGTCCGAACCTAGACCGAAACACAAACTCGTCGAACTATCACCGAACCTGACCTTCGGAGAAACAAGGACCGAACTTGCTTCGAGATCACCGAACACTGTCCGAACGTTGACCGAACAATCACCGAACCTCACTATAATGACCGAACTCCGTCTGAACCTTGAGTTCGGAGCGGTTATACCGAACTAGTCCAAACCTCAAACAGGACAGAATTCACTCGACGCCATTTTCTCGATTTTCAACGTTTTTGACTGGAATTTTCGACAGGAATTCAAGCAAACTCGATAGAAACAAACTAGAAACAAATTTTTGATGAAAAGCACACTCGAGACGATCAAACGAACTAAAAAATGATTGACATTTTTGTAAAAACGTAAATTTGAACTCAAAACTCCGAGAAACACTGATTTCCGACTAGTAGAGCAAACCAAATGCTCTGATACCACTTGAAAGTGCGTGAGCGTATGGATTTTCTACTTAGTCGTAATGAAATCAATGTAAACCGAGATGAAACACAAAGAGTAAATACAAAAGACTTGTATTAACCACAGAGAAAACCACAGAGTACAATCAGATAGTATAACACGGAAGCTTAGACTGTTATCTCTCTTGAAAACAACACATGAAACACATATTTATAGAGCTGAAATACGATCGGTCGAACCTCAGGTTCGGCCACACGTTCGGCTATGCCCGAACTCCAGGTTCGGCCTGAGTTCGGACCTCAGCACCCTTGTGTGAAACCGTCTTGTATTCGATACTTCACATGACGATCAAGGACCATGTATCAACACATCAACTTAAGTAAGAATTAGTAAGTTTTTGTCCATGAAATCTTATTTTTCTCTTAAGCAAATATTTTAAGCCATGTTTGGCTAAGCTCTTACACTTACTTGGGAAGTAACAAACCTTTGGAGGGTTGGTTAACAACCTTATAGACCCGCTTAAGGTGTGTTTAATGACTTTATGAAAACCCTTTTTATTGAAAGTGTATCGCTGATTTTCTGAACCAAGCGTGCTTCACGTATCACAGACCATTTGGGGAGTCGAAATCCCAAAGGCCGGACTTGTAACACCCGGTCGAGGGACGATGCATGATCCAAAAGGTGACCCGCACCCCATGATACATGATACGTTCGAGGCCCTTATGTCTATGTAAGCAAACTCGATTGACCACGTAAGTGTTGGCTGAAAGTATTTGGTTGGGAATGAGGGTTGGTAATATTTTGTCACTTCACCGGAAGTCGAAAGGTACGTGTTTGTGAACTTGGTTCTGGTTAAGTCGGACGTGCATACGCGAGAGCGGTGTACGAAAGAAACGGACCTTAGTCCCTTAAAAAGATCATTTTTATAATAAAATAATCTGGCACACAGGGTTCTTCCCCTGCTGGTTCATGACGGCGTGTCGAGTGTAACGGTTGCCCGGCCAAGGAGCCTTACAACTAAGTGGCATTATACCACTTCGTTTGGTCAATGGCAGCACCTTCCCTCGGCATTCGTACTCCTCGCAGACGATTATCAGTTGGATGGTGGTCAACTAAAATGTGCCGAAAGGTGGTTAACTTTCTGCCAGTGAACAATCATAAGCGAGGATATAAGCAACTGTTTAACTTTCCTAAAACCACTGGTGAGTTCTCCCAAGTAATATTAACTTTGATTCACATTTCTTCAAACACCATTTTATTATCTTTCTTTTATCTTAGTTTATTTTCCTTTCTTTTCTTAAAACTAAATATTAGATTTGGCTAAATGATAACAGCGGACTGAGTATTCAGAGCTCTCATTTTTCATTGTGTCCAGATCTACCCCGATTCAACTTACCACTGCTATACTGCTCCACGATGGGTATACTTGCCCATGTAATGTGGTGAAATAGTAGTTGTCAAGAAAATCAGGTATTATAAATTAAAAAAAAATTAAAACTGCTAAAAAGGTTTGAAAAATATAGCCTTATTTCAAGTACACCTCAGCACACGTCAAGCTTTTTGGCGCCCCTGCCCGGGACACAATGAGGATTTGGAAAAAGGTCCAAGTTAGCAGCCTAGCCAATAGTTTATATTAGCTTTTCCTTTCTCTAGATTTAGATTTTTGTTTTCCAACTTTTATTTTTCTATTTTCTTCTTTTCATCTACTTTTCTCTTAGAAATATTGCAAGGATGGATTCAAATCCGGGGGAATATTTCGGTTACAACGATGGATGGCCTCAATCCGTTTGGTGCAGAATCTGAGGTGGTCCCCATTACTCTCGAGACCGCTACATATAAGTGTGAACCTAAGTTCATGCAAACAGATGAACCACCAGATGAGTCCACCAGTCATCGTTGTTGTTCTTTTTCTCAATCTTCACACAACAATGATTTTGTCAAAACATAAACCAACATGAGCTTAAATAGAATAATTCGCAAGAAGATACTAGAACGCGGAATTTTGAATATGAACCAACAACTTCAAACTCTACCTCTTGTTCCCATGATTTTTTTCTTTGTTTGTATGAAATGTAAAGAGTAAAACTTCCAAAGCACAAGCTTTGCTCATACTCCTCATACAGAAAACCCCCCTTTATAAGTCCTAAGTCAGATCTTGAAGAAAACAGGGAGCGAATGTTAGAACATATAAAAGTTCTTAAGGACTACTGATGTGCTCGGAACGTACCTAAAAATAACTATTAAATCCTAGACCTAACATAGACCTAGACACACCTAAATTTTACCGAAACTACCTAAAACCGAACCGAACCCTAAGGCAGTGAACCTGTCAGATTATAGTAAAGTTGAGGTAAGACCGGATTATCGAACCTAGGACACTACGAAAACAAGAATTAACCTAGACCTAAGAAATGGAAATACTGAGAATTGAATTTGGGGTTTTTGAGATTTTTAGGAATTAAATTAACTAACTTAACTAACTAATGCAACTAACAAACGGACAGCAGGAAAGCTTAGGAAACAATCAGACATGAGAAAGACACCACCTAGACCTAGAATCCCAACCAATACCTATAACTTAATCTGGCTATGACACCTCTGATGGAAGATAATTCACCTTTTAAGTCCTTCTTAGCAAATATTCCTAACGTTCGGACAAGAGTTCACCTTATGGGTACATCCAACCTCAACTAGACCTAACCACCCTCGAAACAATCTAAGGCACCTTAAGCTAGCAGGAACTACCACTAGTCAACACAACTGACACGGAATAACGAATTAACTAATATCCTAGGGCATCCCTCTCCCGATGGCGATGTGATCCTATTCCACTAATCAACCCGACTACCCGACCTAGCTATCACCTTCCGGCTTGTCTAACTAGAGCAGCACACTAGAGTCAAGGAAATCGCTAAAATACTAAACTATGATAATCAAGACAGATAATCAAACCAATCACAAACACACAGTCACGCAATCGATTACCCAACCCAAACCAAAAGACATTCGCAGGCTAAGCAGTTTAGTAAGTTAACTCAAACCCTAATTCTAGTGGTCATATGCATACAATCATGTCAATTAACGGAATTTAATAAGAACATAACATCAATCAAGTTATCAAAAGTCAAATAAATCATAAATACTAGTTGTTCATCAAGACGGTCTAGGCGGTGATAAACGCCTAGCCTACAATCATGTCTAATGCAGAAAACAAAATAAAGATTCTGTCTTTAACTATAAACATAACTGAGTCTACGAATTAAACAGAAAAACAAGAAAAACCCGGATGATTGATGATGAATTGTAATGTGGAATTGATCACCCGTTGATTCTCCTTGTTCCCAGCTCTTCCTTACCTCTAAGAATCACCTCAAACCGCCCCTCTATCGTCTGGAAGTCGTGATATTGCGAATGGAACCCTAAATCGGTTTTATAATCACGAAACCTCTTTTTGCGGGTTTTAAGGTTGTAGGCGTATCGCCTACTGCCCCAACTGTGAAAACCCTAAAATTTTTCTTTTTCCTTCCACTAAAACTGTAACTACTTAAGGCAAATTTTCGGGACGAAAATTCCTTAACAAGGGGATGATGTGACAACCGGCAATTTCCCAGGTTAACCTCGTTAATAACTTGTGTTATATTTCGATAACGTCTGTTATATCAGTTAACTAGAATCGTTACACGAACATTGCACATGAGTCTAGATGTCGGTTAACTTACTTGAATAATTATATTTTATGATTTTATGTAAATCATATTTTATGATTTCACGAAAACGTTTTGTCATTTTATGTTGCAATCGTATTTATTATTGTGTGGTATATATGTATATATATACATATGTACGCAAGTCGTTTTATGATTTTATGTGACGGTGTGTCACGTAATCGTACGAGACATATCTAAGATTTTATAGAAATCTAAAAACATATAGTTATTGGTTATAACTATGATTCTATGAGAAAGATATATAGGTTATATTTTTATAAAAATTATGTTCGTTAAATATGCTTTGGCAAACAATCGGGTAATCATCGTCAAATTACCTTCGTTAACTCCGTCAGTGAGTTCTTTAATATTTATAAACGTTGAGGGGCCTAATTTGTGATTTCCTAAACTCGTATTCTATTTAACAAAACATTGAGGGTCTTAAGTGTTAAATACCGAAATCCACTTCCCTAATTGTAAATGAGGGAGGGACCTATCTTGCCATTTTGGCAAAGTATTGATTTGAGCAATTGGAAACCGTCGAACCTGAAGAAATTCTCGACCACTGACCGTCGCAATCAATTCCGTAATTACTCACCGGTTACGACTTGAAATCTTTGAATTCACAACCTCGATCCCTTCCAATCATTCGGTACACCTCAAACACATAACTCACCCTCAATCGTTCCCCTTCTCTCTCGTTTTATCATTTTTTTTAAAGTCTCCGGCGAACTCGGAAATTCCGGCCAACCAGTCACTGTTTCGCCACCATTCGCACATCGCAGTGGTCGCCTCTCTCTGCCGATTAGCCCAGTAGCAACGATTTTGGGAACGGAGCAACGTCAAGTGTTCAAGTCGAGAGATTTGACTTCAAAAACACGTCACAACTCATTCCCGACTGGAGGTAATCACTTTCTTAAGTTAATCGCACATTTCTCTTTATGTTGTTTCTGGTTTCACGATTTTCCGGTGACCGGAATATAACTCCGGCCACCGAAGTTTTGGTGAAGAAGATGGTGACGGGTTAGAATGATATTTATATTTATGGTGCTGGGTTAAAACTGAATAGGATCCGTAGCCCAATTGTTTGGGGTGTTCGCTGGGAAGAAAGAGGTCCTGGGTTCGAAACCCAGCCACCTCCGTTCATTTCTTTTTCTTTTCCTACCCTGCTAGGCTTCTTGAATCAATCATGGTTCCAGCGCATAAAACTCCTGTTCTCCAGGCATATTAACGAAACAGGCCACTACCCCAGTGGCCGGTGTCCAAGGCTTCCAATTGTGAGGTCACGGGTTCGACTCCCGTGACCACCACTTTCGTGATTTTATTTTTTTTAGTGATTTTAAACTATCTTTTGGTCTAAAAACCCAACCACTTATTTTTTTTTTAAATATTGATCCGTGAAGTTTTCATACACCCCGTTAGGGTACTCGTGGAAGTTTTTCTTTACTATGGAAACCTTATGATTTAAAAGAATCAAAACTTGATGATTTCGTTTATATTAATATAAAATAGTTTTAAACATAGAAAAATAGTTATATTTAACTTATTGTCATGTATTTATATACATGCGAACATTTTAAAGACTTTTCTTTAAACTCTCGAAATTTTGACACGGCATCTAAATATATATATATTGGACGTTTTATTTTTCCATACCTTCACTACACCTCGATATTTACATCTATGAACATATATATATATATATATATATATATATATATATATATATATATCTACATTTATTATTTGGAATAATGTACGCACCTTGATTCTTGTAAATCTTTGTGTCCTCGATTAAACATCATTTTTTTTATTGCTTTCAAACAAACAATTTTCATCACGTATTGAAATTGTCACCTGCGTCATATCTGGAATTATTTGATATTATCACCGTCGTCTAGGCTATGTGACTCATGTGCGGACACACACTTACGTATGTAAATTCAATAGGTGCTTGGTAGTTATTCAAGACTCGGAGTCTTACTAATTTGTAGCAGCGCACCCTAAGGTGAGTTTCACAACCATTACGTTACGTCCGGTTTTGGACGATAACACATGCAAACACGTTACACCCGGGTTAGGGTGATAACACAACAACTTTTATGTATGATTAAAGTAGAAATCCAGTATATATCACATGTTCACGTAAAATGCTTTATCTTTGAAAGTCCTTACTTATCGAACCGTTAATAGCAAATAGTGAGGGGATATTGGGTAGTACTACTGGGGTCTGACAAACCCCACTCAGCGGGCACGAGATGCACCACCCGACTGACAGTCGGACTGAGGACAATGTCAGCCTAACTTACCGTGATCGAGTAGACACGGGGAAGGAAAACCACGTAAGGATTATTCCTACAACAAATTGGTCAGCTTCGGTTGCGAACGTTTTAGTGACATGAACTTAGGCTCGCTACCTACGATATGGATTGTACTTGTAATATACATACTTACATACGAATAAAGACTGTTGTATTCGTACTGCATATTTATACTAGTTATACTTATGTGCTTATGTGAACTCACCAACATTAGTTGACACTTGCTCTTATGCATGCTTTGCATGACGCTAGGAGTATCGGATTTTTGGGCACGTACGTTGGCTAAAACCTTTTATTTTAGGAATTTGTTTTTAAATCTTTTCAACTTGAACTGGTATTTACTTATTGAGCGCTTGCTTGCGCAACTTGACTTTAATGTGCTTCCGCTAAACTTTAAACTCTGGTTTGTATATTTCCCGTTTGGAAATATATTTACATTTTAAACCCTAAACTTATGTTTGATGTAACTAATGACTCGGGTCCTGGTCTGGTTCACACCCCACACGGTAAAACTCCGTTAGTGGAAATTGGGGGTGTGACAGATTGGTATCAGAGCCCTTGGTTGCAGAGAACTAGAATTTTTAAAATTCTAAACTGTAACTGTTTTCGAACATTAGTTACAACAATTCCTAAAAACATTTTCTTTTCGCGTGCCAAAAATCGATTACTCACATTAGGTTGTTTTGCTTTTGTTTGTGTCTTTCTGGGTTCTGACAGTATGGCACCACACGACAACACGAGGGGTAAGGGAAAGAAAATTGCCAACGAATAGTCATCATCCTCCAACCAACAAGGCCGCGAGCCTGAGCAGCCTGAGTACACGATAATGGACTTCTTTCGGGATCAGCACATACGTCCTGATAGGTGTGCACCGGACGATTATAGCTGACTGAATCCGACGACGTATCGGTTGCTTGATAGGTATCACGTGCCGAACACGGTCGACCTACCCTTTGATTTGCAAAGGGTCATTGCGGGATGGGTTGCAGCTTATGAAGACACCCTTGGAAAACTCGAGCACAATTCGATCAGCAATCGCAATCGCGATAGGGAACTCGAGCGAGTGCGGAATGAACAGAAGGAGCGAGATACCTACCACTACAACTTGTCTCAGGGGGTAATGGGTATCCGTGACAGGGTCACTAAGCTTGAGTCGCGACCTAATCCAGCAGATTTGGAGCATGGACTGCATCAAGCACAACACCATATTACTGCACTACAACATTCCAATACAGCGCTTCAATACTCCAATGCGGCACTAGCGGCACAGATCGTCGCCCTCCAAGCTCAAATGGCAGCCCTGCAGGTTCAAGGTGCTCCTGTTCAAGAAGAAGAGGAGGAACCCTTCGAAGAAGAACCTTTTGAGGAGGAGCCTCAAGAGGACATGGAGGAAGAACCAGATGTTATTGATCCATGATCTAATCTGTCTTCTTTTCTTTTATTTTGTTACTTCGAATAAAATTGACTGGGTGTTCATTTTATTTTGAATGTTTCAAATACTGAGATACATCATGGTTGGATTTAAATTTTGTAATGATTACATCTTCATTTTTTTCCAATGTGTTTCTAAAAATTATGTCATGTGATGGATGGATGCATGAATAATTGTTTAGTGCCTAACGAAATTAATATTGGATATATTAATTATTGGAATGTATACGTGCTAACGTATATAATGGAATTAATATTGGGTATATTAATCATGGAAATGTTTGTATGACAAACAGAATCATGGCTGAACACCTCACAGCAGCTCGGATCCAGGCTTTGATAAACGAAAACGTTGCGGCAACACTCGCTGCGGCTCAAGCACAAGGAAACAACAACGGTGGTAAGTAAAAGAGACGAAAAATTTACAATATTTTTTTTCTCTCACTCTCAAAAATTATTCTCTAAAATAGTTTTATAAAACAAATCCAGGCCCAGCTCAATGCACCTTCAAAACTTACATGGATTGTAAGCCGCTCACATTCAAGGGTGATGAAGGAGTCGTGGGTCTGCTGCGATGGCTCGAGAAATCATAAAATGTGTTCTCAATGTGTAATTGCCCAGTTTCGAATCGGGTCAATTTCGCAACCACTACACTCAAGGGAGCTGCCCTCACTTGGTGGAACGCGCAAATCCAAATGTTAGGGCTCGACGCAGCGAATGCTATGACTTGGCAGGAATTCAAGGACACCATAATGGAGGAGTATTGTCCTCGCGACCAAGTCAAAAGGTTGGAAGGTGAGTTCCAGAATTCGAAAATGGTAGGCTCTGAAGTTGAAGAGTACACCGCACGTTACCACGAGTACGCGGTGCTATGCCCTACGATGGTTGATGATGATTTCAAAAGGATAGAAAGGTATGTGGATGGGTTAGCTCCACAGATCAAGGGGATGGTTACTGCCTCAAACCCTGCAAATGTGCAGAATGCTATCAGGTTGGCCCATAAGCTGACTGACCAGGCCATAGAGCAAGGAACATTGCCACCCAGAAAGGTCCCCAAAACTGCCCTAGATGGGAAAAGAAAGATAGATGACGAATCTAGAAACAACAACAAAAATGGTAGTGGAAACAACAATGGGAGATCCTCTAACTCTCACAATCAAAACAAGAGGTACAACAATTCTAGGGGTGACTATAACAACAGTAACACCAACAGTGGGGGTGGTAACCAGAACCGCTAAGGTGGTAGCAACCAGAATCACAATGGGTACAAGGGACGAGCGCCTTTCTGCAATCGGTGCAACCAACACCACAATGGGGCATGCAAGAAACTCACGTGTGAGCGTTGTGGCAAAGGAGGCCATGAGGCTAAGAACTGTTGGGGCACTTGAAGAGGGATTGCCCACAGCTTCGAAGGAATAATAATAATAACAATGTTGGCAACAACAATAACCATCGTAACAATAATAACAACGGCGGTGATGGTGGTAGAAACGGTAGAGATGGCGCCAAAGGGCGAGCTTTCGTTATGGGTTCTGGTGAAGCAAGAAATGATGCCAACGTCATTACTGGTAAGTTTCTTCTAAACAACTACTTCGCAAATGTCTTATTTGATACTGGTGCTGAGAAAAGTTTTATCTTGACTAAGTTCTGTAAGTTGATTAAGGCTACCCAAACTCCACTAAAAGCTAGGTATACGGTTGAATTAGCAAATGGTAAGCTTCTTGACACCACTCACTTGGTTGAAAGCTGCACATTAGAGTTATCTGGCCATAAACTAAGTATAGACCTTATGCCTTTTACCATCGGTAGTTTCGACGTCATAGTGGGCATGAATTGGCTATCCAAACATCTGGCAGAAATTGTCTGTCAAGAAAAAGTCATACGAATACTCGTAGCAGGAGGAGAAGTACTCTCGATTCAGGGTGAAAAGGGGGGTGTTGTCTCCGGAATCATATCATACCTTAAAGCGCAGAAGTGTCTTCGGAAGGGGCACGTGGCAATCCTAGCCACAGTTACGGACCAAACCAGGGTGGAGAGAAAAATTGAAGACTTTCCGATAGTGCGTGATTACCCAGAGGTATTTCCTGAGGAATTACCTGGCCTTCCTCCGCATCGGCAAGTAGAATTTGGGATTGAGCTCCAGGAGCAGCTCCGATCGCGCGTGCACCATATCGTCTAGCGGTGAACGAATTGAATGAGTTATCCACACAACTACAGGAACTGCTAGATAAGGGTTTTATTAGACCTAGCTCGTCACCATGGGGAGCACCAGTATTATTCGTCAAGAAGAAGGATGGCACATTTAGGATGTGTATTGATTACCGCGAGCTTAACAAAGTCACTATCAAGAATCGATACCCTCTTCCACGAATAGACGATCTCTTTGACCAGCTTCAAGGATCCAGTTACTATTCCAAGATTGATTTAAGTTCTGGTTACCATCAGCTTCGAGTCCGTGCGGAGGACATAGAAAAGACAGCCTTCAGAACACGCTATGGCCATTATGAATTCTTGGTCATGCCTTTCGGGTTGACAAATGCACCAGCTGTTTTCATGGATCTCATGAACCGTGTGTGCAAGCCCTACCTAGATAAATTCGTCATAGTGTTTATTGACGACATCCTCATCTACTCCAAGACAAAGGAAGAACACGAGGAACATCTGCGGTGAATCTTAGAATTGTTAAAGAAAGAACAACTCTATGCGAAATTCTCCAAGTGCGATTTTTGGATCCGAGAGGTTCAATTTCTGGGTCACATCGTTAACGAACAAGGTATCCATGTTGATCCAGCCAAGGTCGAGGCAATTAAAAGTTGGCCTACCCCTAGAGCTCCTACGGAAATTCGCCAATTCCTAGGTTTAGCGGGTTACTACCGTCGTTTTATAAAGGGATTTTCTCGGTTAGCTCAACCATTGACTGCTCTTATGCACAAAGGGGTTCAGTACAGATGGGGTTACAAGGAAGAGACAACCTTCCAAGCTTTGAAACAAAAACTTTGTACTGCACCCATATTATCTTTACCTGACGGGATTGACGACTTTGAGGTCTTTTGTGACGCATCAATCCAGGGACTCGGATGTGTTTTGATGCAAAGAGGTAAAGTCATCGCATACGGGTCAAGGCAACTAAATTCCCATGAGAAGAATTACACAACTCACAACTTAGAGTTGGGCGCTGTTGTATCTGCCTTGAAATTTTGGAGACATTACTTATATGGCACCAAGTGTACGATATTCACTGATCACAAGAGCCTCCAGCACATATTCGAACAGGAGGAACTCAACATGAGGCAACGTAGGTGGGTCGAATTGCTAAACGATTACGATCTTGCGATTAAGTATCATCTAGGCAAGGCCAACGTGGTAGCCGATGCCTTGAGTAGAAAGGAGCATGTCAAGCCAAGAAGGGTTCGAGCTCTCCAATTAACGATCCATACGGGGCTACCGGATAGACTCCGGGATGCTCAGAAAGAGGCCCTAAAGGAGGAAAATTTCGGGTCTGAATCATTACGTGACATATATGGAACTTCTGAAGTTAAGTCTGATGGACTTCGTTATTACAATGACCGTATATGGATACCTTTTCATGGAAATCTTAGAGAACTGGTGATGAACGAGGCTCACAAGTCTCGCTATTCGATCCATCCAGGTTCTGACAAAATGTATCAAGACCTAAAGGGGCTATATTGGTGGCCTAATATGAAAGTTGATATCGCTAGATATGTCAGCAAGTGCCTGACGTGTGCGAAGGTCAAAACGGAACATCGAAAGCCAGCAGGATTACTGCAACAACCTAAAATATCCTGAATGGAAATGGGAAGAAATCTCGATGGATTTCATCACGGGATTGCCCCGTTCTTCTGGCGGTAACGATATGATTTGGGTTATCGTTGACCGGTTAACAAAATCCGCCCATTTCCTAGCTATTAAGGAAAGTGACAAAACAGAGAAACTTGCGAAAATTTACCTCAAGGAGATTGTCAAGCTTCACGGAGTGCCTTTATCTATTATCTCTGACCGAGACCCTAAATTTGCTTCAAATTTTTGGGGATCCTTACAAGCGGCGATGGGCACTCGCTTAGATATGAGTACCGCGTATCATCCTCAAACAGATGGACAGACTGAACGTACCACCCAAACTCTCGAGGATATGCTTAGAGCATGTGTGCTCGACTACGGGAAAAATTGGGAAATGCACCTACCACTGGTAGAATTCTCCTATAACAACAGCTACCATACTAGTATTGGAGCCGCTCCATTTGAGGCTCTCTACGGACGAAAATGCAGATCGCCGGTCTGTTGGGCCGAGGTCGGTGAGAGCTAACTCACTGGACCTGAATTAATACACGAGACCACGGAGAGAATCGTGCAAATCAGAAACCGCATGAAAGCGGCAAGAGATAGACAAAAGAGTTATGCAGATAAACGCCGAAGGCCGTTAGAATTTGAAGTCGGCAACAAAGTACTGCTGAAAGTCTCACCATGGAAAGGCGTTGTACGCTTTGGAAAGCGCGGGAAGTTAAATCCTCGCTATGTAGGACCATTCGAGATCACCGAAAGCATTGGTCCGGTGGCTTACCGTTTAAATCTACCTCCTGAATTGGATGGAGTACACAACGTGTTTCACGTTTCGAACTTGAGAAAGTGTTTAGCTGATGACACTCTTATAGTTCCATTAGAAGAACTGCAAATCGATGAACAACTGAGATTTATCGAACAACCCGTGGAAATCATGGGACGTGAGGAGAAAACTCTGAAACAAAGTAAAATTCTCATCGTCAAAGTGAGATGGCAATCTAAGCGTGGACCGGAGTTCACGTGGGAATGAGAAGATCAGATGAGAAAGAAATATCCTCACCTATTTGATCAGGCCTCAACATCTATTTAAGGTATGAGTTAAATTTTGGGACAAAATTTCCTTAACAAGGGGATGATGTGAAAACCCTAAAAATTTTCTTTTTCCTTCCACAAAAACTGTAACTACTTAAGGCAAATTTTCGGGACGAAAATTCCTTAACAAGGGGATGATGTGACAACCGGCAATTTTCCCAGGTTAACCTCGTTAATAACTTGTGTTATATTTCGATAACGTCCGTTATATCAGTTAACTAGAATCGTTACACGAACATTGCACATGAGTCTAGACGTCGGTTAACTTACTTGAATAATTATTTTTTATGATTTTATGTAAATCATATTTTATGATTTCACGAAAACGTTTTGTCATTTTATGTGGCAATCGTATTTATTATTGTGTGGTATATATGTATATATATAAATATGTACGCAAGTCGTTTTATGATTTTATGTGACGGTGTGTCGCGTAATCGTACGAGACATTTCTATGATTTTATAGAAATCTAAAAACATATAGTTATTGGTTATAACTATGATTCTATTAGAAAGGTATATAGGTTATATTTTTATAAAATTATGTTCGTTCAATATGCTTTGGCAAACAATCGGGTAATCATCGTCAAATTACCTTCGTTAACTCCGTCAGTGAGTTCTTTAATATTTATAAACGTTGAGGGGCCTAATTTGTGATTTCCTAAACTTGTATTCTATTTAACAAAACCTTGAGGGTCTTAAGTGTTAAATACCGAAATCCACTTCCCTAATTGTAAATGAGGGAGGGACCTATCTTGCCATTTTGGCAAAGTATTGATTTGAGCAATTGGAAACCGTCGAACCTGAAGAAATTCTCGACCACCGACCGTCGCAATCAATTCCGTAATTACTCACCTGTTACGACTTGAAATCTTTGAATTCACAACCTCGATCCCTTCCAATCATTCGGTACACCTCAAACACATAACTCACCCTCAATCGTTCCCCTTCTCTCTCGTTTTATCGTTTTTTTTAAAAGTCTCCGGCGAACTCGGAAATTCTGGCCAACCAGTCACTGTTCCGCCACCATTCGCACATCGTAGTGGTCGCCTCTCTCTGCCGATTAGCCCAGTAGCAACGATTTTGGGAACGGAGCAACGTCAAGTGTTCAAGTCGAGAGATTTCGTTTTCGTTTCGACTTCAAAAACACGTCACAACTCATTCCCGACTGGAGGTAATCACTTTCTTAAGTTAATCGCACATTTCTCTTTATGTTGTTTCTGGTTTCACGATTTTCCGGTGACCGGAATATAACTCCGGCCACCGAAGTTTTGGTGAAGAAGATGGTGACGGGTTAGAATGATATTTATATTTATGGTGCTGGGTTAAAACTGAATAGGATCTGTAGCCCAGTTGTTTGGGGTGTTCGCTGGGAAGAAAGAGGTCCTGGGTTCGAAACCCAGCCACCTCCGTTCATTTCTTTTTCTTTTCCTACCCTGCTAGGCTTCTTGAATCAATCATGGTTCCAGCGCATAAAACTCCTGTTCTCCAGGCATATTAACGAAACAGGCCACTACCCCAGTGGCCGGTGTCCAAGGCTTCCAATTGTGAGGTCACGGGTTCGACTCCCGTGACCACCACTTTCGTGATTTTATTTTTTTTAGTGATTTTAAACTATCTTTTGGTCTAAAAACCCAACCACTTATTTTTTTTTTAAAAATATTGATCCGTGAAGTTTTCATACACCCCGTTAGGGTACTCGTGGAAGTTTTTCTTTACTATGGAAACCTTATGATTTAAAAGAATCAAAACTTGATGATTTCGTTTATATTAATATAAAATAGTTTTAAACATAGAAAAATAGTTATATTTAACTTATTGTCATGTATTTATATACATGCGAACATTTTAAAGACTTTTCTTTAAACTCTCGAAATTTTGACACGGCATCTAAATATATATATATTGGACGTTTTATTTTTCCATACCTTCACTACACCTCGATATTTACATCTATGAACATATATATATATATATATATATATATATATATATATATATCTACATTTATTATTTGGAATAATGTACGCACCTTGATTCTTGTAAATCTTTGTGTTCTCGATTAAACATCATTTTTTTTATTGCTTTCAAACAAACAATTTTCATCACGTATTGAAATTGTCACCTGCGTCATATCTGGAATTATTTGATATTATCACCGTCGTCTAGGCTATGTGACTCATGTGCGGACACACACTTACGTATGTAAATTCAATAGGTGCTTGGTAGTTATTCAAGACTCGGAGTCTTACTAATTTGTAGCAGCGCACCCTAAGGTGAGTTTCACAACCATTACGTTACGTCCGGTTTTGGACGATAACACATGCAAACACGTTACACCCGGGTTAGGGTGATAACACAACAACTTTTATGTATGATTAAAGTAGAAATCCAGTATATATCACATGTTCACGTAAAATGCTTTATCTTTGAAAGTCCTTACTTATCGAACCGTTAATAGCAAATAGTGAGGGGATATTGGGTAGTACTACTGGGGTCTGACAAACCCCACTCAGCGGGCACGAGATGCACCACCCGACTGACGGTCGGACTGAGGACAATGTCAGCCTAACTTACCGTGATCGAGTAGACACGGGGAAGGAAAACCACGTAAGGATTATTCCTACAACAAATTGGTCAGCTTCGGTTGCGAACATTTTAGTGACATGAACTTAGGCTCGCTACCTACGATATGGATTGTACTTGTAATATACATACTTACATACGAATAAAAATTGTTGTATTCGTACTGCATATTTATACTAGTTATACTTATGTGCTTATGTCAACTCACCAACATTAGTTGACACTTGCTCTTATGCATGCTTTGCAGGACGCTAGGAGTATCGGATTTTTGGGCACGTACGTTGGCTAAAACCTTTTATTTTGGGAATTTGTTTTTAAATCTTTTCAACTGGAACTGGTATTTACTTATCGAGCGCTTGCTTGCACAACTTGACTTTAATGTGCTTCCGCTAAACTTTAAACTCTGGTTTGTATATTTTCCGCTTGGAAATATATTTACATTTTAAACCCTAAACTTATGTTTGATGTAACTAATGACTCGGGTCCTGGTCTGGTTCACACCCCACACGGTAAAACTCCGTTAGTGGAAATTGGGGGTGTGACACCAACACTCCTAGGCGATACGCTTGGGACGTACTACGCGACAAAACAGTCGGGTCAAACCTTTTTAAACCGCCTTTGACTTCCTGGTTCCGCGCGTATCGCGTATGACCTTCACAGGACTAGGCGATACGCCTAGTCCATCATCTTCAGCATTTCTTCTTTATTTTCTTGTTAACTCTTGTCCGCTTTACTCGTGGTCTCGGGAATTCGTCAAACTCCTGTAGAAACATATAAAAACACAAATAAGGACTCGACAACTCAAACTAAACTAAAAGCAAATAAAACTAATATAAACTGACTCAATTTGACTCAAATACATATAAAAACGACTTGGAAAATAGGATGTGTTTACGACACATCAAACATCCCCACACTGACTCTTTTTTCGTCCTTGAAAAATACTGCAATGGAATCATAACCAGGACTTTGATCTCTAACAACTCACAATTTCCAATTTTTTAATTTACATAGCTTACTTACATCCCGGTAGCAATCATCGGTATTTCGATCCGACTAAACCCAACCACCAACTTTTATAGCACCCAAAAGTGTCATTACTTATTCTTTTACCTAACCAGTCAACCTAATGGATCCCACACTCAAATATCACAACTTTGCCTAATTCCATCTCAAGAATTCAAGGCATAGGTTTAAACCATTTAGGTTCTCCTACCCTAATATTTAATTATATACTTGTCTCTAAAATGGTGGAATAATGGATGAATGGTCTGCTATTTTTGAGCTTTATATTTATTTTTTCAACGAGCTTCACCTAGAGGAGCATCCACTGAGAGTGAACCCGATGGGTAGCACATATGGTACTTAGCTCAGCTCATGTAGAAATATAGATGGAATATGGATTTTTTTTTTTCATTTTTCATGGAAGCGCCACCCAAGTTGGATTTATTTTCATAAAAAGACAGAGTGCTTATTGCTTTAGAGACAAGTCTATCTTTAAATATTAAGGTACCTATCTTCTATTTTTGACATTTTCAGCATCCTCGTTTCAATCTAAGGCGGGAACCCACTAGATCTCATGATTTCCTATATTTTAATTCCAATTTTTGACACAATTAGGATATTTAAGCTTTTTAAGTCGGATGGGCCTGCCAATACATCACTAACCGATAATGTTTCCAGCTCTTAATTATTTATATTCAACATTTAAGCACAATATTAAAAAGCCAAATCCTGCTTGTACTATCATTTTCCATTTAAATGCAGCCAGATTCTCAGACATTTTTTTAACAATTTTTCAATTATTTTTTCTTTTTTTGTTTTCCAAATAAACTAACATTAAACAGACTCAAGACGCAAGTCTCCCATCCCCACACTTAAACGACACATTGTCCCCAATGTGGAATAATAATAAAATAAAGCAGAAATAAAAATAAACACACACACACGATAAAAATAAAAAGCACACGAAAATTAAAAAGAAAAAAAATAAAGCGGAACGGACTCCCCTGATTTTTTTATTTGAATGAATGGCAAGCGAGCTCGTAACCGCAGGTCCTCCATTGAAGTGTATGCAAATTCCTATGCGCGAATATCATCGGACATGTACGACACAAACAAAAACAAACGACTCGACTTGACCGAAACATTAGTCACGAATACGAAAATAAAAATCACAAAACAAAAACTAAGGACGAAATAAAACAAAATGAAAAATTAAATTGAAATGGTGTTACCTGGAAAAACGAGAACTCACCAACCATCAAACCAAAAATAAAAAATTCAAAAAACTCTCCTGGCCGCCGACCCCCTCGCGTATCGAGAGGATTACCTGCTCACATCTCGCGTACCGCGAAAACTCCAAAGAACCGGCGGGTTGACACCTCTCCAGGCGTATCGGCTACTCCTGCCTCCCTTCCAGGCGATACGCCTGGAAGCATATTTCCAGAGATTTTTCTGACTTTTGCAACTTCATAATTTTCTATCTCTTTTATCCTCCACTCCAGATCTCTTTGGTCGAAAATTTTCCAGCAACCTACACCTTTAGACCTGCAAAACTCACCCGGAAATACTCGTCTAACTTCTCCACATCTTGAGTCTCCCGAATCACCTGCAAACACCGAAAAACACAAAACTGAAAAGACGCAAAATGCACGAACAACAAAAATTTCAGTAAAGACACAACTACATAATATATAGCCAGGGCACTTAATCATTTATCACAAAACATTGAAACATCCTCCCAAACCATCTGGAGGCTTTGATTTCACTTCCTTACCCACAAAATTACCGGTTTTCACCCGGTTTCTATCTATCCAACCACCTACCAACTTCCTAACCTTCAAAGCAACCAACTTTAGTAACTCCAACGAGTGTTTAACCTTCCAATACTTATAACGACCCGGAAGAAACTTAACTTTTTCTAGAAAACTCAAAGTCGGGTCGTTCTCACTAACAACCACTTTCAACCTCCCCACACTTGGCCAAAGCACTATCCTATCCTCATAACTACCTATATCGCCAAGTGTGGCTCTCCTACAACTACTCTCAACCATCAACATCTCTCCAACCGCTAATTCACCTCTGGGTTCGACTAACGGGTCAAAAATATCATTTTTCTCAATTAACTCCTCTAACCCCCCGGGATCTTCCCCACACTTATACTCAACAACCAGTTCACCTTCCAACCTATTCCCAACTACCACTAGATCCTCACCTGTGACATAACTAACACAACTATCCACCATAGACATGAAAGATCCTAGAAAATATATGGACTCGTTGCTCTTGTCACTCAACCTACCAACCCTAAACTCAACCGATTCATTCTCAACCCTCAAGGTGATGGTGCCCGCAAACACATCAACTAACGCCCGGGAAGTCCTAAGGAAAGGCCTACCTAGAATCAAAGGGCACCTCACATCATAGTCACTGTCTACAACCACAAAGTCTATAGGGAATAAAAACTTGTCAATCTTAACTAGCACATTTTCCACTATTCATTTGGGCTTAACTACCGACCTATCAGCTAAGGAAATTGTCATCCTAGTCGGCGCTAATTCTCTTAACCCTAGGTGCATAAAAACAGAATATGGCATGACATTAATACTAGCACCTAAATCAGCTAAAGCATAAGTAACAGATGAACTACCAAACACACAAGGAATTGTAAAAGTTCCAGGATCATTTAATTTTTCAGGCAATCTATTATGTACTACAGCTGAGCAGTTAACATCAAGGGTTATATCTGATAAAGCTTCAAGTTTCTTCTTACTAGACAACATATCTTTCAAAAATTTTGCATACTTAGGCATTTTATTTATAACTTCAGTGAAGGGTAATGTAATCCTAAGCTGCCTAAGAATGTCAAGAAACTGATCATATTCATGCGCATTTTTCTGTTGAATTAGACGTTCAGGATACGGCACACGCTTCAAATCTTCTGCTGTAATCGGTTGACTCGCGAACCGGACTCTCTTCTTCTCTTTCGCCGCCTCCCACTTCAACGGCTTCTCTCCAACCGGCGGCTTCTTCACTACCTCAGCCTCGACGTTTGGTGCGGTACTTGGTGGCGTCACGCTCTCATGCACCCTTCCGTCAGGTATCTCTAACTCTAACTCCTCGTCGACCAGCCCCTCATCAACTACCGCCGGTGATGGACTCTCCATAACTCTCCCGCTCTTAGTGGTAATGGCATTGACATTTGCGTTGGGGTTTTTGTACGTGCTACCGGAAAACTGACCCCCACGAGAATTGAGCTCCTTCAGCTGCTTTGCGATGTCACCAACCAAACGTTGTAAATCCAAGAAAGAAGCTTGATGATTTCTCAGTAACGTGTCATGCTCCATCAGCTTCTTCTGGGTAGCCTCATCTCGCGTCACTATCTGCTGCAGGATCTGGGTCTTGTTGGCTATAAGCTCCCTCACCTCCTTAAAACTAGACCCGTCATCTCCTCCACCATAGTTATTTCTCGATGGAAAACCAGGTGGGTTTCCTCCCTCTCGCCATCCTGAATTCTGGCCACTCCTCCACCCAGACTGGAACGAATTACCGAACTGGTTTCGGTTCCCAATATAGTCAACTTGCTCAGCGGGAGCAAGCGGGCAGTCTCGGGTGTCGTGAGTGCCTCTACACAGCTCATATTTGGCTTTGATATGGAGTTTTATTTCTTCTAAAGCCCTATAGATGTTCTCTAACTCCTTAGGCGTCATGGTCTCTGAGCCAATGTGACTGACATTCCGGGTAGATGTAGAAGGTGCGAGTGATCTAGTCGGGGCCAAGGTGGCTCTCCGATCTCCGGGTGTCTGCTGTTCAGCAAGTGCAAAGCTCTCAAATAGTGATTTACATTCATCAACGGTGATCTTTTCCATCATCTGACCTCCATCCGAAATGTTAAACTCCTTCTGGACAGAATAAGGAAGTCCATTGTAGAACTTTTCTATGATAGCCCATTCCGTCAACCCGTGTTGCGGACATTTGCTCAGAAGGGTGTTGAATCCCTCGTATGCGACCGAATAGGGCTCATCGGGGTCCATCCTGAAGGAGTGGATTTCCTCCCGAGTACGTGCAGCCTTGGCTGGAGGATGATATTTCTTCAGGAATTTTAATTTTAGATCGTCCCAGGTGGCAATCGAATTTGGCGGAAGTGTCTTGAGCCACTCGGCGGCTCGAGACGTAAGGGAAAATGGAAACAAGCGTAGGTAAATGGTATCGTTCGCGACTCCCGTGAGTCCGAACGTGTTGCAGATTCGGATAAAGCGCGAGATATGCGTCGGTGCATCTTCGTCTTCACGTCCATGAAATTGGATAGAATTAGTGAGCGCGTTAATGACGTGAGACGGAACTTGCGAGTTGGTGGTGTTGGCAATATTGGGTTGGGCGATGGCAAACCGAGCGTCGTTGACTTCGGCAGTGGCCTGCTCGTGGACGGTGCGACGGGCCGCCATGGTGGTCAGATCAGGAAATGGAATGGGTTTAGTGTCGCGTGAGATGTGTGTGGAAGAGGTGGATGGTTTCGAATGAGTGGCGGAGATAATGAATGTCTCGAGTTCCGTGCGAAGCACGCGGAACCGTTCACGATTATCCTTGTCGGGATCAGAAAACGGTGTAAGTTCAGACGAACCTTGCGAACGGGTGTATGGCATAAAACGGAAGAAAAAGAAAAAATAAAAATTAGAAAAAATAAAATCCTAAAAATCTAGATTCGACAGCAGAAAACCCTAAGACTCTAGACACGTAAAAACCTAAAAGACTCAAAATTTCCTAACAACGACCTAAATTAATTTTGCTATTGCCAAGTGTCCCCGGCAACGGCGCCAAAAACTTGATGTGCTCGGAACGTACCTAAAAATAACTATTAAATCCTAGACCTAACCTAGACCTAGATACACCTAAATTTTACCGAAACTACCTAAAACCGAACCGAACCCTAAGGCAGTGAACCTGTCGGATTATAGTAAAGTTGGGGTAAGACCGGATTATCGAACATAGGACACTACGAAAACAAGAATTAACCTAGACCTAAGAAATGGAAATACTGAGATTTGAATTTGGGGGTTTTGAGATTTTTAGGAATTAAATTAACTAACTTAACTAACTAATGCAACTAACAAACGAACAGCAGGAAAACTTAGGAAACAATCAGCACTACTACAAAAACTGGCATTCTTGACGTGCATTGCGCGTCAAGAAAGTGCCTTCTTGACACGCAAATGCGCGTCAAGGATGCGGGGGTCAAGAAGCTTCTTGACGCGCAAAATGCGTGTCAAGAGCTTCTTGACGCGCGAACAATGACACGCTATCCTTGACACTCCATTCTTGACACCCATTTTGCGCGTCAAGAAAGGGTGTCGTCTGTGATTAATATATTTTTTATTTATAATATTCTTTTGTGTCGTCTGTTTATGACACGCAGATTTGCGCGTCAAGAATGTAAAAATAAAAAATAAAAAAAATATTTTTAATAGAATCACTAATTTCTACATTAAATAAAAATTAACCTGCTATTACAAAATAAAATACACTTATAGCAAAATAATGCATTTCATATATATAGCAAACCAATACATTTCATACATTGATATATATCGATCTACATTATTCACTTAAATGTCAATAAAACTCATATTTGTTTAAGTAGTACTTGCACATATCTTGACTTGATAACAAGATTCTGCCTTTCTAGCTCCTTCCTCGATGAAAACATGTTAGAACATCAACTTTGATTTCCTGTGATATATCAAACCAAACAGAATCATCCCACTGTGATGTTCCAACCTTAAACATCATTAAAAGTAGAAAGGAACTAATATATTATATATGACATAAAGATGGACCGTATAACATATTATTTTTTACTTCAAGTTACCTTCTGTCTGGGGATCAGCAATGAATTTTTTCATGCAGTCAACAAAGTTGGTACCGTTGAAAGGATCCCCACCGATGCCTACACAAGTGGATTGACCTAGGCCGACGACAGTTGTTTGGTAAACCTGTAACAAAGCGAGACAAGCCATTGGATGTTTTTAAAATGATAAATAAGCAAAAGTTAGATAAACTAAGGTAACTTTTGTGAGCACAAGCTTCATTTCAACTCATGTGTAATGATCACCTCATCAAGTCCTCAACACATGTACCTACCTGGCACACAACCCGACCCGACCCACTGGAGATTAGATATACTTGTGAAGTTATGTTATATTATATACAACTGAGTGGTTTATGTGATTGTGGAGGGAAATTGATTGATTTAGCTAATCATTTTGTGCACTAGCAATTGGAACAAATAGAGTGACAAAAACAAGTTCAGTTGAAGAAACACATACTAAATGCAACTCACCCAAAGACTCCGAGTATAAGCTTTGCCAGATAGCCAAGAACAGTCATAGCCCAGGTGGCCTCTGCCTGAATAGGTTAGATTACACAATATTTGGCGGTCAACTAGGAAAAACATAAATATAGTAAAGTAATAGTTTCAAAATTCAAAACACAACATTACATGTTTATCACCTTTTCACCTTGAGGGTACATCTCTTCTAAAGCATTCACATCATCCTCCAAAAGAAGCAGCTCCTGAAGGGTAGGAATATTCATATAACTTTAGAAATTAACCACTTATGTAATTTACATGGAGAAACTAATTATACATAAATAATACAAACAAACATACTCAGAATAATAAATGGACATAGTTTCAATGTTGGGTCTTGCATTATAATACTTTAACAGCATAGAAAGATAGCCTGATTGGTTAGGCTAGCATATGTGCTCCCCAACAAATAAAACAGTTCACATAATATCAGTCCGGCATCTACAAGTTGATTTCACGTTTTTATAATTATCATTGTAATTGGCCAACATATGCATTTTACAAGATATATTCAAGCTTGAATTGGTAGTAATGTTATATGCTTTAGACTTAAGAATATGTATTGCATTTAGAACTGTGATCCTTTAACTTCAAGAAACCCATACCTTTTCTACAGCCTTCATGTTTTTACGCCATTTCCTTCCTTTTGAACCACTTCTTTCTTCCTGATGAAGTGCATCAGCTGCCTTCTTTTGAACAACAATTGTGGCTAGAGCAACAACATACTCTGGAAAAGTTGAGCGCATGGTCCATGTTGTCTCTGATGAAGGACTAGCATCGTAGGCAGTCAACTGTTTAATGTGCCAACTTCAAAATAAAGACTGTTTTTGTATGTAACAGTCAACTGTTTATTTAATTCATTCATAAAAGACAACTCTTCAATGGCTATGCATATCAAATTTAACTTAAACAATTCCCATATATAGAGAAAGGCAAATAAAAATCATAAATTTTTAAGTAACTAACCGTGGTTTTGCTCCTTGGTTGATTTTCTTATTGTCAACGAAGAATTTCTTGTACTTAACTGCTGCTGAGTAGAATGTGGTTAGGTTTATATCAGGATCCAAGATAAAAAAACAAACAAACAAACAAACAAAATCAGTTGGGTTATGTTTAGATCAAGAACCAAGAGAAGATTAAACCCAAAATCACAATAATAACAAACAACAACTTATAATACACTGCTGATCAAATATGTTATATGTTGTATGGATAAGTAAATCATAGAAAGGCGGTTGACCAGGATAAGT
>JBCNJP010000025.1:4893775-4915317 GCA_039602395.1 Deinandra increscens subsp. villosa | reverse complement strand
TTCAAGCTTCTTTTTCTTTTGTATTAGAACGAGGTGTCAACCGCGCGTTGCAGCGGTTGTGTATTCGAAATTTTGAGATGTGCAAAGAGGCAGAAAGTCATGTCACACCCCGGTCAACGGTTTCGGGTGTGAACGAGAATGGAATCATAGTCGAGGATACATAGAACAACTTCTAATAAATTAAAACTTCATAAAACATTACTTCATTTCATTGCAGCGGAAAAGATAGTGGAAACGATAATGTCTTACAATTTGAAAACATAAAGTCTTAAACTAATATTAAAAGCATGTGACGGTTTATTTGGATAGTCGGGACTATGACTCCGAAAGCAGGTCCGATAGCATATATAAGCCCCATTTGCATGTCTTCAGGAAGTTGCGTCAATTACCTAAGAAATCATGAATTTAAAAGGGTCAACATAAAGTTGGTGAGTTTCACAGGTTTAAGACTCACAGTTAAAGTTTGTAAAACAGTTTTCAGTATACTTAAAATATTACGTTGGTTTATTGTTGTGGTTGTATGATCTCACCTGAACCTTGATTTCAAATACTAACAGTTTACCCACCCAAGCATCTCTTGCCCAGAGATGTTAAACAGAGCAGAATAACTGACGTGTGCCCCCAGACAATCTGGAGTCAGGACTGGAGCTACCAGTTAGGGCAGGGTTGTCAACCCAAATAGATCTATTCACTAGCTATCGTTTCGTACAGAACTAATTGAAATCAATTAATGGTGGGATACGGTTGTACAAACGTTTATAACGATAATGTACCAAATTGGGCCATCAGTAAGAGAACAAGTAGTCATACGGCTAACAGATAAACCATAATATTTAAGTAAAAAGCATTTATTAGGTTTCATGATTTCTCCCCCAAAGTATAAAACAGTTAAAGGAAAAAGGGGCCATGAAACTCACAGATTCAGCAGATAAGCGGTAAAAAGCAGCGAAGGAACGGTAGCACGTATCGTCCTAGATAATTTAATTAGACATATGCATAAGGTCAATGATCATTTGAGTAACATAAGTCACCCAAGTGATACCGGTCAAGTCTTGACGTTTTAATCCATTTGTATCTTTGAAAAACCCATTAACTTGTACTTATTAAACAAATACGTTTGGTGATGATTTATATTTATGTTAAATGAGTATAACCAAAGAATAATCATTTTTAATAATTCAACCTGTAAGGATCGAAAAGAACCCAAACACGATATCACGATCTCTAGTGAGTGTGTGGAATCCAAACACTAGAGTGATTCAAGTATAAACAACATAAACAAGAACAAACGATTAGGAAAATAATAAAACACACAAACCGATTGAGAATGCTAGATCGAAACTTGATTGCAACACACTTGAAAGGTTCGAAATTCTCTATGGGAGAATTTCGATTACACTTCTTTGAAAACACCAAGAACACCCCAAAATCAGCAACCCTAAACCCCTAGATTAGCTATCCTTATATAGGGGGAGATTAGCTTGGAAAACAAGCTAATCTATCTTTGGTAACCCTAATTACCCACTAATTCCCGTTTTTGACCATATAGGCCCACTAAACTCCCTCTAAACATTGTTTAATTGAGCCCAACCACATCTAAATTGGCCCAGTGACCCAATATAACCATAACCCAGCTAATCTCCACCTATTCTATCACATTGGCCTTCAAAATAGTCCGCCAAGTGATGATTTAATACACAAGCCACAAATTATTCCCTTACACAACCAAGTCTTGAATATTGAGTTTAAAATAACAATGTTTATTATTATTTTCATAAGTTTGTATAATTATTGAAAATAATTATGACGTTTTTTTGAGTAATCTTCCATTTGATTATTCATAAGTTAAGATAACATTACACAAGCTTTATAAATAATGATGTTTATTTTACTTGTGAAAATAGAATCCTTTAGTTAAAATTTATAGTTATTAAATTTATAACTATTTTATCACATAGGCCTTCAAAATAGTCCGCCAAGTGATGATTTAATACACAAGCCACTAATTATTCCCTTACAATCTTCCCCTTGGCTTGTGATATTAAATGTCTTCTACTTTCAATCTTCAGAACTTGCAGTCTTCACCTTGGCTTGAGCATGGGTTGGTGAAGATTCCTTTCTTTAACAATCTTCATTGGGCAACAACAATTGACTTTAGGGAGTGTTCTCTCAATCAGCATTAGCTTGGACTTCAAATGACGAACATGTAATGAGAGGAGGATTCTAAAATACTTGCTCCTTCTTGAAAACTGTTGAGTCCTTGCTGAATCATCAGTAACTGTCTTGACTTGCCATTAACTTCAGAGGTTAAATTTTGAAAAAACCTCTATCTTGGCATTCTTGATTGTAGATCTTTGAACTGACGGCATTTAGCTTCCCCTCAACTCGTGAACAGTGTCTTTTGAGTCTTTGGAAGCTTTTCTTGAACAACTAACAAACTTCCCCTAAGCATAAGGTAAGTCCTTTTCCGGCTGGTTCTTCAACTTGATCAGCAGCAGAGTTCTTGCTTTTATCAACTGAGTCCTTGATTTTTTTTTCATGAGTTGTTTTTTTCCAGTTAACCTATCAAGCACAACATGGAACAAACACTAACCAGACAATCATGACTGGTTATCGGGTTAGCATTACTTAACCAAACAACTTTTCCTGAACCCGAGGACTCTTTTTATTATCTCCCCCTGAGGTTCTGAGGAAGGGTCAAACTTTCTTGCATAAAACCCATAACAAATTTATTTAAACTTCTCAAATTAACCTGGCCAATTCATAAACTTAAGATAACACAAAAGAAAAATAGAAATAAAAACAAACATACCAAAATTACTAAACGAGAAGGTTTTATTTTGGGATCAAACCGTCTTTGTCTGAACTGAGGAACCCTTTTCCACATCTGTTACTCGAACACGTCCAGGAGATTGCCAGTACATTGGTCCTTCTTAAACCCATGTTCCTTATTTTCCCGGCTGTTTGTCACTTATTTATCTTTTAGGTGCATTAATTATGAACATCTGACAGTCACACACAAATCCTAGGTAATTAATATGTGCAGTCTATCAAGCTTGATCATTCCCTGCCACACATTTTCACATTCCCATATCCAGAGTTTTGAATCTTTTCTCGAGACTTGGTTGAGAAGAGAAAGAACAGATCATAAAAGAGATAGGAATAATATACAAAGACTTGTATGATTTCAACTCAGAGGCGTTTATCAGTCAGGTGGTAACCTTTCATCAAACACATAAGCCTAGTCACAAAGTCAGGGCTAAAGGGTTTTGGACGCTAGAGGGTCTCTTTTGTTGTGCACATTGGCATCTTTTGGGGTGTAAATTATATACAGTGATCTGCAAGCTTGTTAATCCAGACTAACCAGGTCTTTGCTCACGCAAAACAGAGGAAAATCTGATTAACACGTCAACCATTCTACACCAGGTCATTGCTCACGCAAAGCAAAGGCAAGACTTGACTGACGGCTTTGACATACCCAGATCTTTGCTCACACAAAACAGAGGGGACGCCGACTTTTTGAGATTTTCGATTTGAACACTTTGGAGTCCGGCGTGTGTATCGGGAACAATTTCGCAGTCAAATAGAACAAGCACTTAACCTAAGTGTGTGTTTCCCGTCAAATGACATACTTTATCTTTAAGTGTTGTGACCCATACCTTTGTTTTTGGAACTGAGCCTACCGAGCACATCACCTTGGATCATTTCTTTCACTTTTGCCTTACGCGTGTCAGTCATTCTAACCTTCAAAGTTTATCTTTTGAAAAAAAAAATCAGAAATGGGTTTTGTTTCATGCACTACCAGACTTCACATCAAATTAGCCAAGAAACAAACAATTAAGACAGTGTTACCTTTTTCTACTGATGTTTTCAAATTTTACCTCTCACAAGGAGAACATACTCCCCATAAAAATCTGCATGTCATGAAGTGAAGAGATGTCTCCTTTCCTGTGCCTGGAATAATCACTATCACAAACAAGCAAACAAGGTTAATGAAAGTCCTCCTTGACTGTTCCTGCACAAGGTGAGAGATCAGTTAGCCATAGGTACCCAGGCCATTGTGGTTCTGGATATTCCTGAAGCATCAATAAATGAAACTTCTTTTAAAAACACTCCCTTTGAGAAATCAAGAATTTGAGCTGCAACTGCCTTTGATTTTGGTTTCCAAATTCCAGGTGATTTGAAAGTTGTTTTAGTCACATTTGAAGTAGTGACTTTAGGTATTTTAACCTTCTTCATTTCAGGTTTCCTTTTCAAAACAGTTTTAGTTACCTTTGGAGGGGTAACTTTAGGTTTGTCATCTTTGTGTTGTTTTGAAATTGGTTTCTTCACCTTTTTATGAAAATTTTCATAATTTGGAAAAACATATTTTTGATTTAAAAATGTTCTTTGCTCTTTGGCAGTGCTCCAATGTTGATCAGAGGGTTTTATCTTAGGAGAAACAGTCTTCATTGCCTTAGGCGGTTGCACCTTCATTGGCTTAGACTTAACTGATTCCTGAGACGAAACACTCCGACTTTGCGGATAATATGGATCATAGTGGCGATAGAGACAATTTCGGGCAATGTGACCAGGATTGCCACAATTAAAGCATGTCTGCTTCTTGAGATAGAATTCAGACGTGTAACCGTTTGTCTTTAGCTGCTGAGGTGGAGCACCATTTGCTTGTGTCTGCATCTTTGACCTGTTTGCAGATCTTGGGTTGACTGTGGACTGGTTTCTCGAAGCTTGAGTTGAATCTATCTTTGCAGTTCTTGTGCTCCATGTATTCTTTGATGTCGAGGAAACATTTCTACAATTGCAACTGCATGAGCCTATTGATGAAGCTGGAGACTTGTTTGTCATCTTGGGCCTTTCAATCTTGATAGGAACAGACGTTGGAGGCTTGATGGTGATCTTGGGCCTTTTAGTCTTAATGTCTGATGATAAACCACCATCATGACCCAAGCCTTTGAACTTAGTGGTGAATGAGGGTCGCTCTTCTCCTTCAATCGGAATGAACATAGACCCTGTTGTCATGAATATCTTACCATTGGGCCCTGTAGTCATCACCACTCGTTCCCGCTTTACCTCATCCACAACTTTGGAATAAGGAGTCTCGATTTTTGGATAAGGAACCAACTTTTCTTCATCAGCTCTCTTCACCTCACTGGAGCTTGATCTTGCACACTCAGTAGTTTTATTAGACTGAGTTGCTTCAGTGACTGTCTTTTCATATTTATGTGCTGGTTGAGGCCCATATACCATGGTTGCTTCATTCAGGGACTCTTTCAACAACTCATCGGTAGTTCGGGGCACTCTGATGTATTCATGTTGTAATGGGGGAGGAAAATTTCCATCCCCGAGGCCAGATATTTCTTTTACATGCTCGAGTCGCTCCTCTGATTTGAATAAAGCATGATGAGAGTCCATCATTTTCTTTTGAATAACTTGATGTTTTTCAAGGGCAGATTGGGAGGTGTCAAGTTTGGTTCTTAGTTCCTCAACCTCTTTAGTTAATGTGTCAATTTCTGAGTTAGCAATTCTAAGATATGCGGTTTGATCACTCAATTGACTTTGAAGACTCTTAACTTCTACCTGAATGGCCTCAAGTTTCTCTCTAAATATCCTGGTCTTACTTTTGGACTCCCTAAGGTCTCTAGTAATTAATTCGCGATTTAGGGTCTCATTGGTAAACTTACGTTCCCAGTCTTTACATTCATTCAAAATTGCCTGACACTTCGGATTACAACATATCTCATTGTTGTTGGTAGATGCATGCTACCTGGTTGAATGAGTGCCATGATCGGATTGAAAAGTCTCAACTGGATCGGAAAGACAGCTTTTCGATCGGGCAGAGTTTCGGCTCGATCGAAAAGTGTAAGCTGGTCAAAAAGTCACGAAAGGACTTTCCGATCGAAAGGCGAAGCAGATCCAAAGTCACGAAGGGACTTTCCGATCGAAACGGAACTGATCGAAAAGTCACGAAGGGACTTTTCGATCGAAATGGATCTGATCGAAAAGTCACGAAGGGACTTTCCGATCGAAACAGAGCTGATCGAAAAGTCACTAAGGGACTTTCCGATCGAAAAATGGTGAACCGGGAAGTACTCTTTGATCGAGAAGCAGCGAGACCGATCGAAAAGCTTCTCAGCCTAATCGAAAAGCCTCTAGACTTGATCGAAAAGTATCCAAAGGGTCGAAAAGCCAAAAAATTCGATCGAAATAAGGGTCAAAGCCACAGATTTCGATCAAGGGGCTTATGAAGTCCTAGCAGCCTGCTTCTGTCCTGTGCGAAACCTGTAAAAACAATCACAAAAAAAACTCGCAAACAAAACCGTTAGTAACACCTTGAAACACTTGGAGCAAAAAAATATGAATATTAAAAAAACGAATTACTCCACAAGGTGCAAAAAAATTCAATGATCAAAACCCGGTCAAAATAAATTTGCACCGATTTGAAATGAGTGGTCGTTTACTGCTTCAAAAACCGGACGATCTGGACCACACGATTTAATTAAATCACAATGGCATTTATGTAATTTCCTTTGAAATTCAAATCACGAGAATTCAAAATCGAACGATGGTGAATCGATTTCGATCGAGAATGTATTCCACCGTTTGTTTTTTTTTTTACGATCGAGAACCTCTTCAAATAAAGCCTTGATTCTCGTGACCACCTAAAAAGTTGGAAACCCAATTCTTTCAAATGCGTATCCCGTGATTTTGTTGACCAAGTCCAATTAATTCAACAATCAACCAAATAATTTGAAATAAACTTCTGCAATCTTTCTCGTAATTCTTTTTTTTTATTAAAACGGTTGACAAGCAATTTGAATGTAGAACGGGACAAACTCAGTTTAGAAAATTAAGGGATTTGACATCAAAAAATAACCTGACTTTTTCCTTAAACAAGTTTCGGAATCTCAAAGACATATATACGTATTTTAAAAATACGATATTGATTTTTTTAACAAGATTTAGAAATTTCAACACCAAAATATGACACCAAACAAGAAAAATATATGAACCCTAGATTGTTCTTCCCAGCCGTCAACCACGAAAACCTGCAAACACTAGATGAAAATCGTTAACTGCTTGAATCCAGATATCGTGTGAGCCTCGAAACTTGCGTTTCTTGACTCTGATACCAATTGTAAGGATCGAAAAGAACCCAAACACGATATCACGATCTCTAGTGAGCGTGCGGAATCCAAACACTAGAGTGATTCAAGTATAAACAACATAAACAAGAACAAACAATTAGGAAAATAATGAAACACACAAACCGATTGAGAATGCAAGATCGAAACTTGATTGCAACACACTTGAAAGGTTCGAAATTCTCTATGGGAGAATTTCGATTACACTTCTTTGAAAACACCAAGAACACCCCAAAATCAGCAACCCTAAACCCCTAGATTAGCTATCCTTATATAGGGGGAGATTAGCTTGGAAAACAAGCTAATCTATCTTTGGTAACCCTAATTACCCACTAATTCCCGTTTTTGAGCATATAGTCCCACTAAACTCCCTCTAAACATTGTTTAATTGAGCCTAACCACATCTAAATTGGCCCAGTGACCCAATATAACCATAACCCAGCTAATCTCCACCTATTCTATCACATTGGCCTTCAAAATAGTCTGCCAAGTGATGATTTAATACACAAGCCACAAATTATTCCCTTACACAACCAAGTCTTGAATATTGAGTTTAAAATAACAATGTTTATTATTATTTTCATAAGTTTGCATAATTATTGAAAATAATTATGACGTTTTTTTGAGTAATCTTCCATTTGATTATTCATAAGTTAAGAAAACATTACACAAGCTTTATAAATAATGATGTTTATTTTACTTGTGAAAATAGAATCCTTTAGTTAAAATTTATAGTTATTAAATTTATAACTATTTTAACCCGTTAAGAAAAGTCTTGGAAACTTCTAAATAATTATTTGCTTAAACAATTATTTATTTGTTATGACGTCTTTAAAATATTTATTTTGACAATGTCATGGAAGCATATAATTATGTTATTACTTGGACTTATATGTTTTTCCCTTAAGACGTTTATGAAAGTCGTGTCTTTAGATAAGCTCATTTATCCGACGTTATCGCGTATATCGCCGTTTTGGTCCCGGTTTTATTACTACGCAACGTCTTTATGTTTAGATCGTTTTGAGTTAACAAAACGATTATGAAAAATTCATCAAGTCTTCCAACATGTAAGACTTGCATTTATTTTTATAAAAAGTGATTTATTTTTATAAAAAAAATCTTCATTTACTTATAAAAGACAAAGGCTATATTTTGTTGCCTTTTATAGAAATTTTAAGAATTCTTAAATGTTATAATAAGTCCAAGTAAATGATTTGATATAAATGTGGTCCTTGCTATTTTTGGATAAAAATATATAAGTTCTTTTAACAAAAATGGAATGTTTTTAATAAAAGAAGTCATGGATTTATCCAAGTATTTAATATTTCCAAGTTGTAGGTTAATTTTATAAAAATAAATTATGTCAAGTCTACTAACTCTTATTTATTTTTATTAACCCAAATAGTCTAAATAACCATATAACATGATTATTTTTAGTTGTCATCTATATTTATTATAAGTTCGCTAATCTTTTAAGTCCAAATCCACTAACACATTTCATGTGTTAGGACCCATTTTAAACAAGTAAATATGTAACATAATTATATCTACTAACACTTGTAGGTGTTAGGACCAAAAGTAAATAATCATAACAACAATCTACTAACATATTTTCATATGTTAGGACATGGAAATTTAAATGACAATCTCCTAACATATTGTCATATGTTAGGACTTTTTAAATTAAATAAATCTACTAACACTTTTTAATGTGTTAGGACAATATGATTAATACCCATTTTATTTATTTATCAAGTTGGTCATGTTTTATTAGTCACCCATTTTAGATCAAGAACACTAACTCATTTATGAGTCTATGGATGGTTCCATGTAGGGATTATGTTCTTGATCAACAACATATAAACTGTAGGTCCGGAAATCTCCCAAACACACGATATACTAATCTAACACGAGTGCGGAATCCTCGTGAGAGATTGATTCAAGAAAATAGTAGATGAAGAGATTGGATCTTCGAGAAAGATCGAATCTTGAATGGAAATCCGTCTACTATGAAGCAATGAAAGGCTGATCGTAATCGTGAAAGACCACAGAAATCGTAAACAGCAAATCCCCCCAAAGCTTGCTTGATCATAAACATGAGGTGGTATTTATACCACCTCTTACAAGCACATGGGCTAATCATAAACCCAATAAGCCCAATCATAAACAACTAAATGGCCCACATGGCCTATTAATTAAACTAACCTAAGCCCAATACTAATTAAACCCTCTAAGCCCAGCCCAACGTATTTAATATTGCAAGCCTCATAATCTAGTCTCTACAATCTTCCCCTAGGCTTGTGATATTAAATGTTTTCGATCTTTGAAATTCTTCTTCTTGAGTGGCTGGCAAAGATGTTGATGAAGATTCTTTCCGCAGAAATCTTCAACGGGTTTCATGACGGGCACTTGGGACTTCCTCTTGATCAGCATCAGCTTGAACTTCTTGAAATGAACAAGTTAATGAGATGGAGGATTCTCAATGACTTGCTTCTTTTGAAAGAACTGGTTTTTGCTGAATCTTCGGTAACTGTCTTGAATCTCCAAAAATTAGAGGGTAAATTTTGAAAACCTCCTAACTTTGGAGACCTTGATTGTTGATCTTCAAACTTCATGAATCTCTGACTGCTCTCTGTATCATTTTCTTTTTCAAAGAATTGAATTGAGATCTTCAGCTTCCCCTAAACTTGTGGGCATTTTCTTTGAAAAACTTTTGACATTTTTGGATACTTGTAAAGACACCAACAACTTCCCCTGAACAGTTGCTTGTATGAGATGGAAGTCTTGTCTGGCTGGTTCTTTATCTTTGAGCAGCAGCAGCATCTTTCTATCATCAACCTGTCTGACACACATTTGAAAAAAAAATACACCACCAGACATTTGATGACTGGTCTTTGGGTTAGAAGGTAATTATCATCTGTTCAGTTGATTCAAATTAACATAATTTTAACCAAAAACCCTAATATAGATTACGGGTTTTCTATAAAACTTCCCCTGAACCCAAGACCTCTAAAGACTTCCCCTTAGCTGATTACTTCCCCTCAGCTAAGGACTTCCCCTGAGATAATACATATTATCCTTGAGTTCCCTTCGGATAATATGTATTATGGAAGTCTTTTCAGATAATAAGTATCATCCTCGAGTTCCCTTCGGATATTACTTATTATCCCCTCTCCTTCCCCTAAAAATTTGTCAAGATCTGACGGAGGAAGTCTTTTCCATTTGATAATAAGTATCATCCTCGAGTTCCCTTCGGATAATACTTATTATCCCATACTCCTTCCCCTAAAAATTTGGCAAGATCTGTCGGGGGCATATTGTCATGCATTAAAACCCTTGAAAATCATATTTTGACTTCTCAAATCAACCTGGCCAAGACAAAAACACACCAAAAAGAACTTAAAACTCACACAAGAAAGATAAAAATAGACAAATACTTACCAATATCAAACATGAGAAAGTTTACAAGGGATCAAACCATATGAATCTGACTGAGGAACCCTTTTCAGCTTCAGTTACTTGACTAGTCCAGGTGATTGCCGGTATGTTTGTCCGTTTTAAACTCAAACCCGTTTAATCCCAACCGAATGCGTCATGCTTAATATAGTACAATATTACCGTCATGTTTAATTGTCCCCACACCCAATTGTACATAGCAAAACCTACCCAACCTCAGAGTTTATTGAGGATTCACAAACCCCCAACTTGAGGAACCATGCACCACGGCTATGACTACCACTTATTTTCATTAACCATCAGTTGGTGATCAGGTCGGCCGCTAAGCACGCAAAGAAGACCAACTGAGTGATTATTTTTCATTTTCTTTTCTTTTTCATTTTTTTATTCATTTTCATTTTCTTTTTCTTTTCTTTTCTCATGTGGTGTAGTCATAACAGCAGAAACATGGCGTGTGAGAGAGTGAATACTAGGTAATTACCACTCTCAACTCATTTTTGTCGGGACTCAGTTTTTTAAACCATGCAACCTAGGATGGGAAACTAAACATATATATCTTTTAAGTTTACTGCACTTTCATTGGTGGTCATACGTTTAGGTCGAGCCTACCGAGCATATCACCGTGGAGCTTGCCTTTCACTTCCGCCTTACGCGTGTCAGCCATCTCCAACCCGAACATTCATTTTACTTCCCCTAAACTTCTCAAAAACAAGCCAAACAATTAAAAATTGAAAAGCACACTATTTTTGAGGGGTCAACATTTTCATCTCTTCCATTTCTTCCCCTTGCTTTTTGATTTTTTAATGTCACAATTTTGTGAACATCAATTTGTTTTTTTTTTTTTTTTTTTTTTTTTAAATAAACTCACAAACACACTTAAAAGAACAAAACACAAAATTTTGAAAAAAAATCTGGCCAAGCTAACTTTCAAAGTATTGATTTGAAAATTTTAGAAAATTTGGGTTTCATGACATGCACACGTTATTTCATTTGAGGTCAAACACTTAATCAATCATGTGAAAATTTTAAGAAAACGATTTGACTCAAAACACTCTTTGCTGCCTCATCATTCAAACAATCAAGTTAAGAACAGTACCTTTCACGCTGAATTTTACCTTTTACCTCTCAATGAGACATACCTTCCATTTATAGATTACTTGACATGACATGAAGATACGTCTCCTAAACTGTGCCTGGAACAATCACTTATCAACAAACACATTAGTAAATAAAAACGTTAGTGATAATCCTCCTTGATCGTTCCTGCACAGAGTGAGAGATTAGTTAGCCAGTGGTACCCAGGCCATTGTTTTTCTGGGTACACCTGAGGAATCAATGAATGAAACTTCTTTTAAAAACATTCCTTTTGAAAAATCAGGAAGTTGTGATGATTCGGTTGTAGCTGCCTTGACTTTTGGCTTCCAAATTCCAGATGATTTAACAGTTATTTTAGTCACTTTTGGAGTTGTGGCCTTAGGTATTTCAACCTTCTTCATTTTAGATTCACTTTTCAAAACAGTTTTTGTTTTAGTCACCTTTTGAGTTGTGACTTTAGGTATTTCAACCTTCTTCGTTTTAGCATTATTTTTCAAAACATTTTTAGTTACCTTGGAAGGGGTAACCTTGGGTTTTTCAGACTTTGCTTGTTTTGAAAATGGTTTCTTCACCTGTTTTTGGAAATTTTGGTAACTTGGGAAGCTGTTGTTTTGGTTTAAAGAGTTTCTTTCAGCTTTGGCAGCACCCCAATGTTGATCAGAGGGTTTAACCTTAGGAGTAATAGTCTTCATTGCCTTAGGTTTCTGCACCATCATCGGCTTAGACTTAACTGACTCCTGAGATGAAACCCTTTGACTTTGCGGATAGTAGGGTTCATAGTGGCGATAAAGACAGTTTCTAGCAATATGACCAGCAATGCCACAATTAAAGCAAGTCTGCTTCTTTAGATAGAAGTCAGACGTGTACCCGTTTGTCTTTGGTGGCATGATATGCAGCTGGTTTGCCTTGTGTCTGCTCCGTTGCTTTGACTGCTGCTTCAGATTTGACTTTCTGCTGGTTCGTCGAGGCCTGTGTCGAACCTGTCTTTACCGTCTTTGTGCTTTCTTGATTCTTTGATGTGGAAGCACCATTCTTGCAATTACAACAGCAACTGCATGATCCAACTGAAGAAATAGGAGACACAACTACTCCCTTGAGTTTTTCATTCTTCACTCCAGCTGTTGGCTTCACACTCGGATGCTTGATGGTGATCTTTGGCTTCTCAACTTTGGCTTCACTGATCACTCCATCAGTTAGTCCCTTGAACTTGGAGGAGAAGGATGGTAAGTCATACCCAACATCTGGTTCTTGGTCAAACATAGATCCAGATGTCATAAAGATCTTCCCCTCAGGCCGTGTTGTCAAGATCACCTTTTCCCTTTTGACTTCGTCAACAACTTTCAAGCATGGGGTTTCAATTTTAGGGTATGGTTTCAACTCTACCCCAGCTTCATCAGACTTGGAGCTATGACATCTGTTATACTCCTGGCACTCAGTATCATCTCTTGATACATCCTCTATTCGCCCTTCACCATATGTCATGGTTGCCTCGTTGTCTATTTCCTCTTGGGTCAATGGTGTAGTTCCAACCAAGACACTATCAATAGGAGGAGCAGCTTCTTTATAATCAGACTTGGTTCGTTCAACTTGATCCTCACTAAGGAGCATTCCTATAATGTCTCTGGGAACTGGTGAAGGAATAATGCTATTTGCAGCCAAGGCCTTATCAGTCTTTTCTGATCCAAATCCAGGTGTGTGTTTCCCAACTTGACCAGTCACAACAGCATGTGACAATTCCTTTCCAGCATCAAGCATTCTTTTGCTCCTCATTTGATTCATATCAAGTTTAACCTGCATCTCATTGTTCTTATGCTTCAGGTCATCTATCTGCTTACTTAGCTCAGCTATTTCTAACTTAGCGTTGTCATACAAATAGGCATTCTCAGTTGCAAGGTTCCTATATTTTGCTATATCTAATTTCTGGGCTTTAACTTTTTCTTCATTCTTTTGCCATCTACCTTTAAATGAGCTCTTCTCGCACTTTGTCTCAAACAATTCTGACTGAAAATTTTTACAGATTTCCCTAAGTTCAGGAATTAATCGAGCACAAGTAGGATTGGGGCATATCTCAGCATCATCGTCCTCCAATATATTCTTTTCTTCAACCGAATCCATTACGAAAGCTTAGGGAACCTAAATCTAAAGTCCAAACGTCCAAAAACACTGATTACGATTAAACCACTCTTGATTACGATCCAAATAGCCGATTACGATCCACACAACCCGATTACGATCAACAGACAGCGATTACGATCGTAAAGACAGATTACGATTACACGTGTCACTCGTAAACACAAGCCGCCTCAAAAACACGTAAACACCGATTACGATAACCGATTACGACTCCGTAGTCGTAAACAGCTGTTTCCGGTCGGAGAAAGTCGTAAACACTCTTTACGACTTAGCAAAGTCGTAAACACGAGTACACGAGCAAGTACAATCGTAAACTCCTTTCGCCGGGTCGAAAACTCGATAAAAATTGAATCTTGAAGTCGTAAACTCAAGAACACAGCAGATCTTCAACAAACGCGGTCGTAAACCTTCAAACCAACCCAGAAACTTGTCGTAAACACCCAGAAACAGCAGTAGCAGCAATCGTAAACCCTCAAACAGCCTTTAAATCTTCAAAAACTGCCCAAAAACACAGTAAATCCTCTTGAATCAATATCGTGAGAGCCTCGAAACAATGGTTTCTTGGCTCTGATACCAATTGTAGGTCCGGAAATCTCCCAAACACACGATATACTAATCTAACACGAGTGCGGAATCCTCGTGAGAGATTGATTCAAGAAAATAGTAGATGAAGAGATTGGATCTTCGAGAAAGATCGAATCTTGAATGGAAATCCGTCTACTATGAAGCAATGAAAGGCTGATCGTAATCGTGAAAGACCACAGAAATCGTAAACAGCAAATCCCCCCAAAGCTTGCTTGATCATAAACATGAGGTGGTATTTATACCACCTCTTACAAGCACATGGGCTAATCATAAACCCAATAAGCCCAATCATAAACAACTAAATGGCCCACATGGCCTATTAATTAAACTAACCTAAGCCCAATACTAATTAAACCCTCTAAGCCCAGCCCAACGTATTTAATATTGCAAGCCTCATAATCTAGTCTCTACATAAACTATGAATATGATTAACAACATAAAATGCATGAAAATAAATATGAGGATCTAGGTGCACAAGGATACTTTCTAAAGATTTCTCCAAGTGTTTCACCCCATTAGTTGGCTCTTTTAAGTTCCTAGAACACCAACATAATGTTTAAGATCCAAGAAAGAAAGGAGGTTAAGAAGATAGATTAGATGATTACACAAGAATGTAAATGTTGGTTTATTTTTGTCAAGACTTGTAGGAATTACTTGGGTGTTAACAAGTAAGAGAAGTGAGTTTAGAGGACTCACAAGGGAGCAAGGAAGGAGATCGGGTGAGGGTGGTGGTGGCTTGATGGCGGCTCGGTGGTGGCTGCGACGGTGGAGGGTGGTCCGGTGGGCTGAGCAGCCAGCGGCAGGGAGGCCGGTGGTGGTGCTCTCGGCCGGCTAGGGTGGAGGGAGAGGAGAGTGTGAGTGATTTGGTTTGAGGTGTGGAGGGACTTGGTGGTGGGGTGTCTTCTTCTTATAACTAAAAGGTTAGTTATTAACCAAGGGTTACTACATGGGAAATTGTTATTAGTTGCTAGGCTAGGTGTGTTGTCAAGATGTGGTTCACCCAACTACTCTTGAGAAAGAGACTAAATTTTTATAAATCTTTGTTTAAGTTGGTTAACAATGGGAAGCTTTTATAAAATATAAAATGGCTAGAGGTTATTAAAAATCATGACTTTTTAATTTATAGATCAAGTATATTAAAACCCCAAGGGTGGTGATTTTTGTTTCTCTAAATGTTGATGGGCCAAATTTTATAAAAAGATTAGTGGGCTAAACTTATAAATATTTATGGGCCAAAAACAATTTATTTAAATTGCTTTATGATTTGGGCCGAAGCCCAAATGAAATCGGGTAGCGACTGGGCCGAAGCCCACGCGAATTTGGAAGTTGGGCCGGGTTTTCTCGGCTTGGGCCGAGGGGTAATCGGGTTTGGGCTTTCGAGCGGGCCGTAAGGGGAAGAGAGACCGGGTTCGGCCCAAGCCCAATTGGGCCGCGGGTCGGGTCTCCGGGTCAGTTAAGTGATTCGGTTGATCGAGTCGAGTCTCCGGGTTAACTTTCGGGTTCATCCGAGTCGTTTTGGGCTTATTGGGCCTAACCGGGCCCAATAGGGTCATCGGGTTCCTCGTTCGGCTAAGTCTTGGCAACATACCATTTTGATCATATTTTTAAGTTCGTGAATGTTTTAACGGTTTATATCAGTTTAGATAAAATATAAAAAGTTAATTTTTATATTTAATTTTTTGTTATTAACATCCCATTTTTTTAAAATACGAACTCTTTCGTATTTTTATGGGCATACAAACACGGGATTAAATCAGTTAATCATTTTGTTAAACACAGTTAATCATGCAGTTAAAAACAGTAAATCACATAATTGTTACGTAATAAAAGTCAACAAAAGTCAACGGAGAGAGGATTTGACCTGATTTTGGACCGGGTGTCACAAGTCGGCACCCATATATTACAAAGGAAAATTGGGTGGTTGCATATGTACATATAATATTTGAAACATTCTAGTGTAATGTTTACAAAACATTTGACAAATTGGTTCCGGAGAGGAAGTAGGACTGGCTAAGCATGCGACGGGTCATCATATGAAGATGTCTCTGAAAAATAGAGAGAAAACAGGTTGAGTATTGAACTCCAGCTAGTAAAAAATGAGTGTTTTGGGACTGGTTTTTATGGGCGATTGTTTGTCTGATGGCCTTATTGTGGGTGAGTTAATAATTTTTGAAAAATTGTTATCTCTTATATTAGTAAATGTAGTCACTACCAAATAAGTCAATAAACGAATTAAAAGCGGCCCAAGAACTTAGTAACTGTATCTCCAAGATCACATTCAGCCAAGGGACTTTTAGCATCTACCAATTTACAAATGGACTTCAGAATTTGAAGGACCTTATTTGTATGTTCCAGATCAGAACTAAACTCTAACACCTTTCTTTAAACATTATTCATGTACCATCATGCAGCATAAATTTAATACCAAGATAAAGGTTGTATAGAGATTCAAATGATGTCATCTTCATCACTTAAAGAAAATCAAACAAACCTAATATGAATCTATCATCAAAGGTTCAGCTCTTGTAAATGAACATGTAACCAAAGTCTGTGTAAGCAAGTAAAAAGAAATTTATAATTTTTATTCATTTAAACATACTTCCTTATAAATTATGTTAAGTCTAATAAAGACCCAAGGGGTTTTTAGCACCTACCAATTTACAAATGAAATTCATTAATTGGAACTTGTTATATGTATGTTCGAGATCGAGATCAGGATTCAACTTTAACAGGTTTTTTTAAACATTATGCATCTTAAATCGTAGACCAGAATAAAGGTTCTACTAAATCTATTGGACAGACCTAATACCAAATGCTAATCCCATACCAAACCTCACACTTTAAATCATCTAAAAGTTCAGTCTCTTGTAAGTTAACATCTAAGAAAAGCCCGGCATTATTGTCCAAAGAAATAGAAATCAATTTATAAAAAAATTCAAAGAAAGAGAAAGTGAAACAATAGAAATCAGTTTATTAAAAAAAATCAAAAGAAAGAAAAAGTGAAACAATATTTAAGTGTATTCATATACTTGATAAGTAATGCCATAACTGTAAATTAGAGCAGCAGGAAAAATTATGAGGCGTAAATTGAAAGCCATACCTCTATAAGATGATAAGCAAGTAGAAGGTAACAGAGCTACAAAATCTAATCAAAATAAACCCCAAACATCAGTAGATTAAACACATGTACAGAAAACATTGAACATAAAAAATTATCAGTAAAGTTTGTGTTAAAGAAACAGGCGACGGAAGAACATTAACATAAACTGCAGATTCAAAATGCCAACCTGGATAGGCATGCCGAATCTGAAAACTTGAAGCTGATGATAAAATTCCGTCAAGGAGAGGAAGCGAAGCATTTTTGGTTGAAAAGATAAAGATTATAAAGTGAAAGCGGTGACGTGATACCGATGAAAAAAAAAGGGGGATTCTTTAACACGTGTCCTCTACGTGGTACTAATCCTATGACCGGGCAGTTTTAGAAAATAAATGTCACACCCCCCAAAAATCCCACGCGCGATAACGCGCCGCAGGGAGCGTGACAAACCAGGATCGCCGTCCATTAGTTACACCAAACGACCAGTAATTAATAAAAAGGTTGTATATTTCATTAAAATATAAATACAGAGTTTTACAAATGCGGAAGCGTAATATACTGAAAGTATTAATGTAAAAACACCGTCACCCAAGGTGACGTGACTTGTGCGAAGTTAATAAAAGGGTTTCAAAGTCTCATGCATGCGTACTCGTGATACTCGAACGTCTGCAACCTGAGAATAACATGCTAAAAAGTGTCAACACAAAGGTTGGTGAGTTCACAGGTTTATCAATTCATAAACAGTTCCAGTTTAATGTAAATCGACTGTTCAACAACAGTCTCAGTTCAGTGTAAAACAATTATTCATCGACAGTTCAAGTTCAGTTCAAGGTTGACTGTTCAACAACAGTTCAAGTCCAGTTTACAAATCCAGATAATATATCAATAGCTAGCTAGGCTATTTTCAAGAAATCAGTGCACGTTTGACTAGATAAACTAGCTATCCAGTTACTGAAGCTCGACAGTTCAATTGTGCCTCGTTAAGACTAAGAAGTATATTACACCCGTTAGATATCCAATCGAGTCAGCGCGAATGACCCGGGTGGGGCTTGTCAGGCCCAGTAGATCTACTAAATAAGTTCCCACTAATGTCACATTGACAGTAACTCTAAAAGTGAGGACCTTATCATAAGTGTGCCACTATCATTCAGGTGATATAATTATCTAACAGTTCAAGTGTTTGCATGTTAATCTCCCCAACAGGATTAAAATAGGTAAAAAGGGGCCGTGAAACTCACCTTCGGGTGCACAACAAAATTTCCAGGTAAACAATTCAGCAAGTAGCAAGAACGGTTCTTGTGAAAGCAATCAATCACCTAACGAGCATACAAGTATAAGTGTGTGCTTCATAAACTATTAAGTCTAACGTAAACGAAAAAACGAATGATCGTGAAGTCCGGAATAAGTCGAGGATGGCACGTGTGCCAAATCCGAGTGATTATCGGAATAACGCGAAAATATAATTTATATCTATATTATATATTTTCTAAGTTTAAAGATTTCAAAATAAATATATAATATATATATATATTTTCAACTAAACGTTCAAGTAATGTTAATAACAAATTTGTAAGGACAATATATATTTATATATATTAAAGGTTCTCATAAAATATTTGATTATTTCAATAAAAATCCAACGGCATAAGTTTATATGTTAATCTACCGAAGATATATATATACATATATATTTTACCTATTTGTAAAAACTAGAATTTTATATCAATATATATATATATATAGATGTTGGAAATATATTTCAATTTAAAAGAACAAGTTAAACGGTGATTAATAAGGTTTAAATGTCTCAAATATAATTTTTACGGGTTTAGGATACGACAAGGAACAGTGTCGGTACAAGGTCTAGTGGTTAAAGGCTCAAAAGAATGGAAAAATAATGAAAAACAGGAAATATGGAGGTCACTGGGTTCGAACCCGTGACCTCTATATCGCAGCCCAGCATCACCACCACTCGGCCAGCGGCCTACTTGTGTCAAGGAGCCCGCCCAGATTCATTTTATTCCCAGGCAGCGACCAGGAATGGGTTTTAGAAATAAGGAATAATAAAAAAAAGGGTGAGACCGGGACTCGAACCTGCGTCCCTTGCGTATAAGCCCAGCGACCAAACCGTTCGTGCCAGATTGGCGTCTGTTAACAAACCCGATCCCCAATCCTTATAACCCGAACCCGATTGACTTCATCTTCTTCACCCAATAACTCCGGTGGCCGGAGTTTTATTCCGGTCACCGGAAAATCGCGAAAACACAAATAAACTCATAAAAGTGTGCGATTAACACAGGGGAGTAGTTACCCTGAGTCGGAGATGAGATACAACGAGTTTTTTTACACCGAAATCAACTCCGAAACTTTGACGACTACTCCGCACATTGCTTCGATTCTCAAAACTGAGGACCCCTGCTTGCTCGGTGTTGAAAGGCGATCACGATGGTGGTCAGAGGAGGTCGAATGATCAGTGATTGGCCGGGATTGCTTGAGTTCACCGGAAAACTAAAAAAAAAGAGACGAGAGAAAGCAGAGAGCTACGGGAGTCGAGAGGGACAAGGAATATGATTGAAAGTGCAATAATATTGGTCTATAATTGAGAAGTTAAGGCTATTGAAACCGACGAGGTATTATGATCGGTCGAAACCAATCATCGCGACATTGATTTCACGTAATGTTCATTAATTGACAATTGGCTAATGACACATTTAGTCCCTCACAAATTTACAAAATAGGTTTTAGGTTTCGGGTATTTATAAATCAGGCCCCTCAAGGTTTGGTTGGTTATAAATAAGTTTAAGAAATGGCAAAGTTAGCCCCTCTAGATTTAGGATTAGTTAGCAAGACTAACGGGATTAACAGAGAACGTTTTTAACAACAAACATACGAAGAACGCCAAAATATATAAATCGTGTAACGTTAGTAAAATATATAAACCTCGTTTTACTCACAAAAATCATAGGATATAATCCACATAAAATTATAAAACAAATCGTATAATTTGTACGACACGCCGCCATATAAAATCAAAGAATAAATCGTGGGAACCTATATATAAATATCTCACATGAAATCATAAATGGTGAAATCATAGAATATCAATCGTTTAAACTTAAGTGCATGCTCGTAGTGATGATCACACAAAACCCTAATTGCTAAGGTCAACAGAGTCAACACATAAATGTTCATACAACATTTAATACGGTTTACGTTCAGTTAATGCTAGAAAGTGACCTGAAAAGTCGGATTGTCACAATAAATACTCTTTCTTGGTGGCTGCGGGTCTCGAACCCTACTGTTAGCCTGAAAATATCAAAGACGTAACCGTTATAGCAGATGGTCGATTATTAATTTAGTCATAAGCACACACACGCTATATATATATATATATATATATATATATATATATATATATATATATATATATATATATAAATTGTCAATAAAAGTCAAAAGAAGTCAGTCTAACTTGTCTAATGTGTTTATATGGTAATGGTAATCTTTAAATTTTGATAAACGTGTTGATCAAGAAGAGATAAGAACCGGTATTATGTTTAAAAATACTGGTTGAATTAATTTTAAAATTTCATTTTTGAACAATCTACATCTTATGTTTGCGGCTATTGGACTTAATAATCGCTTATAAAACAAAGAGGTATATATATACCGTTATTAAATGATTGATAATTGAAGTAAATCATGAAGAAGATACAATGAAAATCAGTGGAAAACTTACCGAGAGAAAGCAAGCAGAAGGTGTTGTCCTTGTACCTTCATGTATGTTAAATAGGCGACATGTCTGCAGCGGAGATATCCTTCCTGTTGTTAAACAGGCCTCAAATAAGTGAAATTAAAGCCAGACAAAAATTCAAAAATTCAAGAAATAGCTTATATGTGTGTATCAAAATCAAAGGGGAAAGAAGTTAGTGAGAGGCGCAAAACTAAGGTTGCGGTGTCAAGGTTAAAATTAAGTTACCTGACTCTTCATGAGGCATGACTCTTACTCTTAGTACCGTTACTTAATAATGCCA
>JBCNJP010000025.1:4780275-4893275 GCA_039602395.1 Deinandra increscens subsp. villosa | reverse complement strand
AATGTCTTTGAACAAGCCATGTCACTTTGGGTGACAAAGATTTTGAATAAGTCATTTTATTTGTATTTACGCTTCCGCATTTGTAAAACTCAAATTTTATATTTAAATGAAACATGAAACGCTTTTATTAATTAATTGTCGTTTGGTGTAACTAATGGACGACGATCCTGGTTTGTCACGCTCCCTACGGCGCGTTATCGCGCGTGGGATTTTTGGGGGTGTGACATAGGACCTTTTGAAATAATAGCTCGTATAGGTCCTGTGGCATACAGATTATTACTTCCTCCTGAGTTGGAAGGAGTACACGATGTATTCCACGTGTCCAACTTAAAGAAATGTTTGTCCGATGAAACATTAATTATACCTTCAGGAGAAGTTCAAATTGATAATAAACTTAGATTCAGTGAGGAACCTGTAGAGGTTTTAGATTGGAAGGTCCAGAAGCTTCGACGAAGTCGTATCAAGCTAGTAAAAGTACGCTGGAATTCTAAGTATAGTCCAGAATTTACATGGGAACGATTGGATCAAATGGAAAAGAAATATCCCCAGCTGTTTCGTCAAAAGCAGAAAGGTACGCTCCATTAAAATTTCGGGACGAAATTTCTTAAACCAGGGGAGACTGTGACATCCGTCACTTTAATTTTTAGATTAATTATAAAAATCTAGGATTTATTTGGAAATAATTGTGATTACGTGAATTATTTGAATATTGAAAGCCGTCACTGCGGACCGACCAACAAAACGAATAAAATATTTCGTTTGGTTTAAACTATGAGTTTAAATAAGATAAAGACTTTAGAAAAAGTCTTATGTTCGGTTAGTGATAAATTAGAAAAAGTTATGCAATAATGAATTCGAATCGTATAAGAACGTCACTACTTTTGGTCTCCGACCAAGTGTGACGAAACTGAAAATAATTATACGATTATGAGCGTAATTTAATTTTATGAATTTTGATATAAATATTGGAATTTATTAGATTCATAAAAATACCCGCGAAACACGACATACACTGGGTATAACTAGAAGTTTATAAAAAAATTTAAAAAGAATGTGTGTGCATGCATGTATGTCGTATATATGTATGTATTTATATAAGTGTGTGTTATAAGTTATATTAAATGGAGAGTTGATAGGTTGTGTGAAGTCTTGATAAGTTATGATTATTTATTTAAAATACATGACTTATACACAAATACACACACAACACAAAATAAATAAAAAAAAAAATTTCAATCTCTCCCCCCTCCTCTATATGTTCGGCCGAGATCCCTCTACCCCCACCTCACTTTCATTTTTTTTTAACAATCACTCTCTCTCTCTAAAACACACACAAATCTTCTTTGAATCTTCATCCAACTCAAGAACACCAAGAACAATCTTCAAATCTTCATCCATTTCTTCAAGGTTCAAGAACACTAGCTACAAGGTAACAAAAACCCACTTCACTTCATCATCAAAATCTCGAAACCCATCATCAAATCCAAGAACCAACATCATTTATTGATTAGTTTTGGTGGATTTGAATGATCAAAGCTTCAACACATAAAGATTTACATGAAAAACAACACTCACACACACAAAAATCGTGATGTGTGTGTAAGTGTGTGTTTGTATGTGTTAAGCTTAAAGATAGGGTTTGATCATCTTGAATCATCCATGCATGTAAGATCTAAACCAAAAGCATGAATTATTTTGAAAGATTTAAAGGATGATCAAAGATGAAGTACAAAATACTTGAAGAAAACCTTAAAATAGTAACATGGATGATACATGCATGAAGAAAAAGCTAAGATTTCATGTGATTTTTATGATTTTATGTGAATTCATGAAAGTTAAAGTAGTTGTTTATGTTGATCTTGATAGTTGATGATGATATACATAAAAATCAAGTCATGAAACCCTTGGATTTTTTAATAAAAATCCGAAAATTATATAAATATATATATATATTTATGTAACTACTTGAAGATGTAATAAAAATGATAAATAAAAACAATATTTAGTGTTACAATTGTGGTAAATCCGCCTCATGGCCGTCAATGACGCCTACACGGTCGGTAACGATTGTCACTAAACCAAACCCCGTGACTATTTCTCATGGTAATTCCGCCTATAATGGTCGGTTATGAGGAAACACGAGCGGTACGCCCTAAATATGTAATATTTGGAAAATTATGAAGTTAAATATGTGGGTATTATATAAAATAGTTAAGAAATATAAAAACTAAATTGAGATCAGAAATATTTATGTATAAAAAGATCAAATCTAGTCATAAAAACCTAGAGTATAAAAGTGGAGATAAAAGCAATGATTAAAGATTGACTTTTAAAAGCTTTAAATGCATTAAATGTATGAAAAATGTAAAAAAAGGTCAAAATTCCGAAAATCTGAGTTGGGTCAGTAGGAAAACTTTAGTTAACAGTAGGTATGAATTATAAAAATTTTCTAGAATTTTTGGAATTTATTTAGTAATTAAAATAGAATTTATATGCTTAAAATTAGCTAAAAATGCTTAAAAATAGAATAAATTAGTGGAAAAAATATAGAAAAATTTAAGAACATATTTTAGACAGTAGACAACTAATATAAGTGAAAATAATTGAAAACTTAGAAGAAAATGGTACCCGAACCCTTAAAATGATAAAATTAAGCATCAAAACGGGACAATTCGGTAAAAATTTGGTGTAAAATATAAAAACAAACGAGATCAGTAACCAAAGGGTTTAAAAACAGATTATTTATGATTAGGAAACATATAAAAATATTGGAAAAATAGAAACTAGAATATAGAAGGAATATGAGCTAAAAACCGTTACCGAAAAGTCGTAAAAACAAGCTATTTGACTAGAAATTAAGGAAAATTTGGAAACATTATGTTAAAAAGTTAAGAATAATAATAATCCAAGTAAATAGAATATAATGGGCCTTAGGATAAAATTTTATGACCAAAGGTTAAGTTATTATGCCTTAATTGTAGAAATTAGACGACTAAGGGCAAAATCGTCATTTTGCCGAATACTTGAAAAATTCAGAACTTGACACATTAGCTAGAAATACCTAAACTAATTTGATATTAATGGAAATAGGACCGAGGCTTTGAAAATTCACACATAGAGACACAAATTGCACAACCAGGCAAAGGTGAGTTTCACTAACTTAATGCCCCAATTTAATTTGATATATTTTGTTGAATATTTTGGGCTTATTATTGAAAATGCATTTTGAATTGAATGAATTGGCTGAGAATATTATGGGTACGAAATTGAATGTGGGTGTCGGCGCATGCTCATAACAAGATGAGCCAGGCCTGAATTTGGAATTTGGAATTTGGAATTTAGAACAATGCCTTCTAGACCATTAAAGCAGCGTGAGATGTATTAGTAGATTCTACTGGGGTTGACCACCCGCTCTCACTGATCAGTCGCTCTGGTCGTGAAACATGGTGAGAAATACGATCGAACATAGGTCTAGTGTTGATCTAGAGCTTACTTTCAGTTTGTACATCGTAAACCTAGCTAGTTTACGAAACCATATTATATTCTCCATTTGGATACACTCCCTAGATTCACAAAGTTGGATAGATGGGACTAAATAATGAAGTGGAAACAGAAACGTTTTCATTAGTGAACTCACCAACCTAGTGTTGACATTGTGGTTTTTACTATTTTTCAGGTAACTAATGGGGTGCTTTGACGTGTGGATCTGGGTGTACGTGGGAGAAATCGTGCTATGCTACCACGTGTTTATTATGTTTTAGTAGTTGTGAAATGTATGGGGACCTAACTATGAGATAGATAATCTATCTTATCTTTTGTAAAACACTTAGGGGTAATTAGTGTACCCCAATTTTGTAAATGAAAAGTGTTTTTATATAAAATATGTTTCACTTATCAAAACTGCTAAAACTATGGGTTATTTAATTAATTACTACCACGTAAGACTTCCGCAACATATTTAGAAAATAAACGAAAAATGGGATGTGACATTTTCCGCTTGAACATATCTTCAACCGGAAATCTTCATCTTGAACCGGTTGACTCAGATTTTCATTTCCTTACATAGGGCTTGCATGTTCTTGTCCTAGAAGCTGATGTTCACTGTTCTGATCAGGGCTTGCCTGTTCTTGTCCCAGAAGTCTACCTGTGACAACTTAGGTATATTCTTGCTCTAACTTACTACCTTTTACAATAATTCACTTTTTTGGTCCTTGTGGTTATGTCAAGATTATGGAAATCATCACTATAATGGCCACCAATCTTTTTCATAGTTTTGTAATTGAACTATTTTGATGAGGTGTGTACATGTTATAGGTTAACATGGCTTATCCTTATCTGCAACATTGTTGCAGCTCCCACCACCATTTTGGTTAATGAACTAGCCCTTGGTAAGTTGCCATTACCATTTCTTAAACCACCTTTATTTTCATTTTTGATCTTTAAAGGCATATATTAGAGGTGTCAAGATGAACAAGTTGGTTATTGGGTCGAAATAGGTTTTGGTTGAAATGTACTCATCTTTTAGTAACTATTCACAATGGCTGGGCTGGGTTGGGTTGACTCATTCTTTCAGGTAATTTCTTTCATGATCTTGTTATGCACTTATTAGATCTGCCCAGATGGACATGTTGTGTAACGGGTCAAAACTTGTTGGGCAAAAAACCAACTCAGATCGACCCATTTACAATCAAATGGGTCAAGCATGGTACTCAACAAAATTATCAACTACCCAACTCATGAATTGTACTAATATGTTTTAGTTAATATAAAGAACATATAATTTTGTATTGGTAATTTTATTATTTAATGGCTTCATTTATTCATTCCTTATGCACAGATCAGGCAAGAGCAAGTTACCTAAAACTATTGATTTGCTTGAGGAGTTGAGGGGGAGGGGCAGGTCTATCTATTAGGATCAGTTGGCACTTGCTATGATTAGAACTTTTCTGAGCTAAAACCATAACATGCCAATTAATTGATGTACAATTTACAATGATGACATTCTAAATGAATCTGTTTCATGATGCATACAATTAACTAGGTGGATCTGAATGTTTAATTGCTCAAAAACTCTCTAGATAAAAGATAATGTTCTTGCGACTTAAATTGACTATATATTATTGAGGCTATTACATCCTTGGCTGAGTTAGAATTTCAAGAAAAAAATATTTTTTAATTGTTTCTACAGGTCTGTAGTCATCTCCATGTTTAATTGTAACAATTATATTCTTACTTCAGATTAACAAGATACATATTTATTATAGGTCGAATAGCCCGAGTTAGTTCTTTCAATGGGTTAAGCCCTTATCTTGATCTGATCCAGTCCGATATATGATCCTATATATGTTTAAAGAAGAAACAGTTACCATAGGTAGAGTAGTAAATGATTTTTTTAATAATTTGCTAATAAGAAATCTGAGCACTGTTGGGTTTTGATTTCAAGTATTAACCCACTACGTCACCCATTTGGTCACTTATGGTTGATAGATGAATGGACAACATTTTATATCAAAAAACTACGCAACCTATTTGATCACTTATTGGGTTAATAGATGAATGAACAACATTTTATATCGAAAAAATTTATTCTGTTAGGAGCGTCTAAGTGTTTTAGAAAAATATCTATTTGATAATATATTAAATGGTTACAAGTTTAACTTTTTTTTGAAAGGTTAAAATCTTACACCAATCCGCCTTTGACACGACCTGAACCTTTCACCTCAAGGGGAGTAACTCTAAGTCCAATGACTTTGCCAATACGAATGAGAACTTATAGACGTACAATAGAAAATATATCACGGCAGTATCGATAAATAAATAAAAAACATGTATCGCGTTGGTTGTTGCCAACGCCGAACGCGCATATATCGCATTATAAATTATCATCGCGTCGCATCGCGCTAACAGTAACGAATATAACATTGAAAAGTGTCGCATCGCCATAACACGCTAACAAATGACGAATAACACGCTATACATTGTCGCCGCCGCAACGCTCGGGCACACGGCTAGTACTTTAATATATATATAAGAGAGAGAAAGTTGAGATGTTGAATTTTTAAGAGTTTTACAAGCTTATATGCACTGTGTACAACCTTCTAAAGCCTAAATATCTTAAATTTATAACTAGGTGCTTAAGGTGGGTTCTCAATCACTTACAAGTCTGTCTTTAACTTTTTTTAATTGCAGGATTGCATAAATTAAAAGAGGAAAAAAGGGAAACAATTCATGAATTTAGGGTTTGAAATTTTGAAATTGATATAAAGCATATGTACATCAAATGTTTGACTTTAGGTTTCTGCCATTTTCTCTCATTTCTCTCGCACATTCATCGACTTCCGGATGTTATCTTCATATCCAGCTCCGCTCCTCATCATCGATTTTCATCGACTTCCAGCTCCGCTCCACATCAATGATTTTTATCGTCCTCTCTTCCCTTCTTCTCTCGATCTCTATTCAACCTCAATTTGGCCGCCAGATCTGTTACTTTTCATCTTCTTCATCAAATCCCCTCCTAGAACTGGTTCGTACTGAAGTGAAGCAGCGATTGGACCGTAAAAAAAGCCCTAATCAACTTTCCCCCACCAGATTTGTAAGTTTCCAGCAACCAGAATTATTTCAATTTCGTCTTATTCAATTGTTTGACTAATTTTTCAGGTGTATGTTTGGTCAGAGCGCGATGCTAACAAACCTAACAAATTAAAGGTGCACACGACTTCTTTTTTCTGTTTTGTTGATTTGGTATGCAAAAGTTAATTAGAATTTTATTTTATTGTTAAACTTTAATCTTTTTTTAGTTGTTCTACTGCATAAATTAGGGATTATGGATATGTGTACATGTTTGTTTATATTTACTTGTAGTTTCAGTTTATATGGTTATGGAACTAGGTGTTGGTGGTGAGCTGCTTAATTGAATCATTGATTTAGGTCATTATTTAGAACAAGAAGCTGCTGATCTAGCCAGGGCTTTTTTTGATGTGATGCATCAAGATCTAAAATCGGAGAATGTTTGTTATTGACGAGGATGAAGGTTGACTAATGAAAATTAAATATTTTGGGTTATCAAGTTTCTCAAAGCCATGTAACTTTATAATTTATCCAAAAGAAGGTCAGGTGCCTAAATAGGCAATCATATTTGCTCTGATTTCTCAAACTGATTGCCAACAAGAAACTTTCAGTCGTTTTGATTTTAGGCAATCAAAGATGAAGATATGTCAAAATTTTTATGATCTAACTTGGTATAATCTGGTTATTGATGTTAAATACTATTTTAGGTTGTAGGAGGTGGTTACGTGAGGCAATAGGGTGCATGTGGATATCTCAAACATAACTGCTGTAAACAAAGAACAAATTCAGGTAACACACATATGGTGCATCTATCGTAGATTATTATATACTTTTGTACTAATATATAACATATTCATTATTTATAGGCCTATAAATGAAGATATGTCAAAATTTTTATGATCTTACTTGAAAAGTATTTGAAATGCATTTACGTGTTTTGTGTTGATACACATATGTGGAATGTTTTAAAGGCCTATAAATGTTTAAGATTATGATTGCCTATTATGAACTGTTTTCAGAAGGGTTATAATAAATGATTATTGTAAAGATAAATCTTTTCAAATGTTTTGAGTAAGGAAAAAATGGGAAGGTTTGGTCTAAGCTTGCGTATGTGAATAAGTGTCGGATAGATGTAATCTTATTGGCATTGTTGTGATTATAAGATGTAATCTGTGACAACCCGTAAGTTTCCAAGAATTTAAACCGATAATATATACTTATGTGTTAACTATGTTACGTAATTTTTTACTTGAAACGTGTCAATTTTATCATAATTACATCCATTTACAATAGGAATATAGCCTTGACGTAGCCTTAATTCATGTTGTAAACAATAATTGAACATGATGACTTCTTTGCACGAAATGGTCGCTGGAACTTCAATAATAATGAAGCGACTAACCGAATTCATTTATTTGATTTACCAAATTATGTGGTAAACACCATACATAATCCCATCATCTTGTGGATTTATCATTATTTTCATTTATCATTTTACATCCATTTTAATCATAAAGTTTGATCAACCTCTATCATTTTATGACACACATATTTCACATGTAACTTATATAAACAATTTCTTATTAAATTAGGGTTTCAGTATTTTGTTTAATAATTAAATTATTTATCACTTTTGAACTCATATACACTTACTGTATATATAATAATATGTTCTAAGACCAAAAATCAAGTTTCAATACCTCTCAGTTTGTTTAATATTTAATAATCATATTCAAAACCCTAATTTTGAAATAATTATCAAATAAATAGTAAAATCTTTTATAATATTAAATAAAATTAGGGGTTTTACTCAGAATATTATTTTATAATTCTTGAAAGATTAGCCCAAAATTTAACTTGTTTGTTGGGTTTTTGCAAAACAACGTCATAAAAACCCTAATTTTGACGTATTTGTTAAATAAATACCAAAACATTTTATAAAATTGTAAAATCTTAAGGTTTTATTCATTATGATATATTATAATATTCCTCAAAATAGTAAACCTTAATTCAATACCTTTTTCTCAATTTGGGCAGAACAACGACGTGAAAACCCTAATTTTGACCGGTTTTTAGATAAAATACCAAACATTTCCAAAACTTGAAATTAACTTAGGGCTTTCTTAAAACACATTATTTTAGGATTACCTACGAAAATTCAGACCCTAATTCCAATCCGATCACCCAATTTTGACAAAACAAGCTCAAGAACCCTAATTTTAACACATTTTTAGAGAGTATACTTAGAGATTGATTTAGCCATGACTAAAAGAGGTTATTTTAGATCTTACCTTAAGATGCTTAACTGCAGAATTTCGGCCTCTAACTCCAAACGAGTTGGGAGAATTGGATAGAGCAAGCTTCGGACGAGTTTTAGGGTTTTTGTGTGTTTATTTCGTGAATTGGTGCAGAATTTCGAATGATATGATCATGTATTTATGGTGATCAATTTGTCAAAAACGTGGTCACCAAGTCGAAAAACTCGTCGCTGGGAATGAAGCTGATAAGGTTTCTGAACTCGACTGGTATAGAATATAAGAACAAAAATCAGAATTAAAACCAACATGCGGCGCTGGTCTGATGGTAAAAGTGCTGAACTTAAAACCAGGAGGTCCCTGGTTTGAAACTTGCGGCCAACATTTTTTTTTCTTCCTCCTTTTCTTTGTTTCTTTCTTTCTTTATTTATATATATATATATATATATTTTTTATATTTTATTCTATAATCGTTCGCTACCCGGTTCAACTCGTTAGCCTCTAAAATTTTACGAGCAATTCATAATAGCCTTATAAAACATGATGGAACATAAAAATATGATTTTTGAATTTTACGTGACTCCCGGTTAATATCGGTTTTACACGAAAATCGTAATTTTTTTATTTGCGTTTTAATTAATAAAATTGCTTTATAATTTATCAAATTGGTTTTTAATGTTATAAAATGATTGTAGGGATATTCCAAAGTGTATATTAATATAAAAACCTCGAGATTTTCGGTAAATGATAAATCGAATACCGAAATCGCGTAAAAACTGAAAATCGCTTTATTTTTGTTTTAAACAAATAGTTTAACTTAAAACTTTGTAAATGTATTAATTTGCTTTCAAAAATGATTATGGAATATCCCAAACATGATTTCAAATGTATAATTTAGATAATTTACGGTTATTACAAACCGGGCCCAAATCACTATTTTGTGTTTTCCCGCTTTGTTATAACTCGGATTAGAGATCCGTTTTCTCCTATAGTCTTAATTTTTCGTCCTCTATCATATATTAAAAATTTTCCTTCTGATGTTTCCTTGAATAACGTGTGACAATTTCGGGTGTGGGTCCGGTTTTATAAACGGGTCGGGCACAGTTGTTACAGTCTCCCCTACTTTAGAAAATTTCGTCCCGAAATTACAAGAGATTTTCGAGGTAGGAATATATCAACGGTGATAGGGAATTTGATACAAACAACCAACTAATGGTTGGTTCTAGGTACGATTCCTAATTCATTTTTTAAAGTACCATTAATGTTTATATATAGGGTGTACCGCAGCTAACCCACCACACCTTTAATACTTTAAAAATGCGCTAGTAACCTACGGAGGACTACCATTTTCTAAATAACAAATGAACTTGTGATCGTAACAACACGATAGAGATTGAACAACATCAGATACTTTGGATCGTGATTACATGATTATCCGTAACAATCAGATTTATAGATTTGATTTATCACCGTCTCCCCTACTTCAGGGAAAAGACCGATGGAATATGAGGAGAATGGTGGGGGTAACATGATTTACTTGTAAATTGCTGAAACTGATAATTTGACATTAAGTCAAGAATATCATTCCACACAATTAAATGGGATCACAGGTTTCTTAACGAGAGAACGTGTCGAGTATTGGTGAGCTAAATGGGTAGCGAGCCACATTCAATTCACCTACGGGACGCGAGGTCTTGTTAATAATCTGGATTAGATATTGGCTAAAACCCAAAATTAACGCCTATGACCAAAACCAAATGTATGCTAAGCTAGCATCTCACACAAGTGTTTAGGTGTAGTACGTATAAGTCTTGTACTGGCCAGAGAAATTAGAGATACTTTATGATCTAGTGCAAATTCAATCATTGTCATTTAAGGCGGTGATAATGTGAGAGAAGCGTTTTTAACATAGATACTTGATTAATCTGTTTGAGGAAAAGATAGTGATACAACACGAAATTACCATTTAAATGAATCACCATTCAAATGATAACACGAATTAACCACTTGATATCGAATTGCAAATCATTATTTGAATGAATCACCATTGAATGATAATGCCAATTAGATATCATAATTTCTCCTTTATTAAGATTAATAGGGGAATCAAGACCAGATTAAATCATGGTTTTGTGAAAGTTCAGGAATTCACTACGTATGCTAATAACGAGAATTGATCTTGAGAAGATAGGCGATATCGTGAATTTTCTCGAAGATGTTGCTAATATAAGAGTTTCGATATTTGATGATGAGTCCATTGGACTGGTGATGTACATTCGAGATGTATCATCTTTTATGATTGGGTATTCTTCAAAGTGGGGAACTGAATTCTGATAAAGTGACTTTGCAACAAGGATGCTACGTATTTATTGCGTGAGTAATTGGATATTGAGAAATGACAAAATCGAAAGAGATAAAAGCTTTTATTTCAACACGATAAAGATACATGACCACAACAAAATTAGAAAACGGTTACTAAGCTCGTATCGAGTACATTAAACATCGTTCAGGTTGGAACTCAAATACGGACTCCATGGTTTGTATTATCGGCTGGAGGGTTGGGAATAATAGCAACAGCAAGCAACGGGCAAGCGTTTCTAAAGTGTCCAAGTTGACCACAGTTATAGCAAGTACGAAAAGTAGCCTGAGCAGGTATCATAGGCTGGGCCATCTGAGGCTGAGCGGATAATGGTTGAGCTCGAATAGGTTGCCGACATACATTCATAAGATGACCAAATTTGCCGCAATTGGAACAACACCAACAAATGGATTGAGTCGAGTGATGGTAGTTACAAGTTTTGCAAAGAGGGTGTGCTCCAGTATAAGGTTTCTTAGTTGCGAGAGTACTAGGGGTTGATTGGGTAGCAGGTCTAGTTGTTACAGCATAGTTCTTCCTCTTCTTGTTGTTGGTATGAGTGGGTGAGGACTCAACATGAATCTCTTCATTCTTTTTGGTTTTAACTTCCTTCTTGTATCCTTTCCGGGTTAAAGAACCTTTTCTAACATGATTGATGTTTTGCAAACACATCCTAAATTAAGAGTCTTTTATTTTATAATTTGAGTCCATTTGAGTCAGTTTCCATTGGTTTTAGCTGTTTTTAGTTAAGTTTGAGTCTTTGTGTCCTTTTTATTATTTTTATTTGAGTTTTGTAGGTTTTTAAAAAAAGTCCCGAGCTAAATTGAAAGTTGAGAAGAAAAGAAGAAGAAATGCTGAAGAAGAAGTTCCAGGCGTATCGCCTGGAACTTGATCAGTTACAAGCGATACGCGCGAAAGAGGAAAAGTCAAAGGCGGTTTAAAAAGTCAATCCCGACTATCTTGTCGGGTAATGCGCGCCAGGCGTATCGCCTGGGAGAAATAGAGTTGTAGGCGATACGCCTACAACTGTAAAACCCGCAGAAAAAGGAATTTCGATATAAATTCGAAGTTAGGGTTTCAATTCGTCATTCTTCGACTTCCAGACGAACTCAGAGGCGATTTTGGGCGATTTCAAGAGCAGAGAAGGCCAGGGATTGATTAGGAAGCACCGGTGGATCAATTTTATCACATACATCATCATCATCCTACCGGGTTTCATCATTCATTCTTATTGTTCTTAATTTCAATTATGTTTTCTGTCAAAGTTCAGATTTTTATCATTACTCTAGACAGTAACATGTTGCTAGGCTAATTTGATTGTATTGCCTAGACCCAGATTGGATGATTATTTAGTATTTATAACTTTATTCAGTTTTGATTGATTGATTGATGTTGCACTCTTATTCAATTCCATTGAGTATTATGTTCTGATGCATATGTGTGTTACGAGTAGATTATTAGTTGGTTGTTGATGCTTAATTTACCCGCGAATGTCTTTCGGTTTAGGTAGATTAACTAAAGTAGTTGACTTTAGGGTTAATTGCTAAAGTGTAGTTAGGGTTCCTTGACTATTGCATTGATAATTGATTGGTAATTCACTTGTAATGTGCTGCTAAACTGAAGACTTAAAAGGTACAGGTTTAACGGGTAGTTGGGTTGGTTAAAGTTCTAGGGTTGCACTGTCTCAAAAGGAAGTGTCCTAGGATTTTGTCTAACTTGGTATTCCGTGTCATTCATAGTAGTTATTGGTAGCTCCGGTTAGTCTAGGTGCACCTTAGGTAGATCCGAGGGTGACTAGGGTAATTGAAGTGGGATGGACTTAAAAGGTGAACCCTTGTTCGAGCGTTAGGAGTGTAGCTAGGAAGGACTTAAAAGGTGAACTAGCCACCATCAGATCAATCAATTCCGAGTGAGGTTGTAGGTATTAAGTAGGATTCCAGGGTCTAGGTGATACTCTTTTCTCGTCTGAATTTTCCCAAAAGTTCTTGCTTTTGTCTGTTTGTGCGTTGATTAGTTAATTTTAGTTAATTCAAATCTCAAATCAAATCCAAAACCAAATTACTCAGTATTTCCAATTTCTAGGTCTAGGTTAAGTCTTGTCTATAGAGTGTCCTAGGTTCGATATTCCGGTCTTGCCTTAGCTATTCTACTATCCGATAGGTACACTTGCCTTAGGGTTCGGTTTAGTTTAGGTAGTTTCGGTAAAATTAGGTGTGTCTAGGTCTAGTTTAGGTCTAGGTTTTTATAGTAGTTTTTAGAGTCGTTCCGAACACATCAAGTTTTTGGCGCCGTTGCCGGGGACACTTGGCAATTGGCAAGATTAACTTAGGTCGTCGTTAGGAAATTTTGAGTCTTTTTGGTCTTTCCGTGTCTAGAGTCTTAGGATTTTCTGTTTTCGAGTCTAGACTTTTAGGTTTAAATTTTTCTTAGTTTTCTTCGAGTCACTCCATCGTTTTATGCCACACACTCGTTCACGGGGTCCACCTGAGCTGTCACCACTTTCTGATCCCGACGCAGATATCCGTGAACGATTTCGCCTTCTACGCACCGAGCTAGAGGCATTCATCATTTCCACCGCTCAATCCAAACCATCCTCTTCATCCACACACACCACACGCGACACCAAACCCATCCCATTCCCCGATCTTTCTTCCATGGCGGCACGTCGCACCGTCCACGAGCAGGCTAGCGCCGGAGTTACCGAGGCCCGGTTTGCTATTGCACAGCCTGCTATTGCCAACACCGCGAATTGGCAAGTTCCGTCCCACGTCATCAACGCTTTGACGCATTCGATCCAGTTTCATGGACGTGAGGACGAAGATGCACCGATGCATATCTCCAGGTTCACGCGTATCTGCAACACGTTCGGACTCACCGGAGTCGCGAACGACACCATTTATTTGCGTCTTTTTCCATTCTCCCTTACGTCTCGAGCCGCCGAGTGGCTTGAGACGCTTCCGCCTAATTCGATCGCCACCTCGGACGATCTCACCGCCAAATTCCTGAAAAAGTACCATCCTCCAGCTAAGGCTGCGCGTACTCGGGAGGAAATCCACTCATTTCGCATGGATCCCGACGAGCCTTATTCTGTTGCATATGAGCGTTTCAATACTCTTCTGAGCAGATGTCCGCAACACGGGTTGACGGAATGGGCTATCATCGAGAAGTTTTATAATGGACTTCCTTATTCGGTTCAAAAAGAGTTTAACATTTCTGCTGGAGGACACATGATGGAGAAGCTCACGGTCGATGAATGCAAACAACTGTTTGAGAGCTTCGCACTCGCTGAACAGCAGACCCCCGGAGATCGGAGAGCCACCTTGGCCCCGACTCGATCCCTTGTTCCTTCTACTACCACCCGGGGTGTCCATCACATTGGCTCAGAGACCATACCACCTAGGGAGTTAGAAAACATTTATAAGACCTTAGAGGAAATCAAACTCCATATCAAAGCCAAATGTGAGCTGTGCAGAGGCGCTCACGACACCCGAGACTGCCCGCTTGCTCCCGCTGAGCAAGTGGATTATATTGGAAACCGAAACCAGTTCGGTAATTCGTTCCAGTCTGGGTGGAGGAGTGGCCAAAATTCAGGATGGCGAGAGGGAGGAAATCCACCTGGTTTTCAACCAAGGTATAATCAGAATGGTGGAGGAGATGCAGGGCCAACCATGAAGGAGCTTACGGAGTTGGTGATGAACCAAACGCAAATCCTGCAGCAGATGAACGCGAGAGACGAGGCCACACAAAAGAAGCTGGCGGAGCATGACACGTTACTGAGAAATCAACAGGCCTCGTTCTTAGATTTGCAGCGGTCGGTGGGAGATATTGCAAAGCAGTTAAAGGAGCTCAACAACCGAGGGGGTCAATTTTCCGGTAGCACCTATAAAAACCCCAATGCGTCGGTTAATGCTGTTACCACACGGAGTGGTCGAGTTCTGGAGAGTCCATCGCCGGCGGTAGTTGATGAGGAGCCGGTCGATGAAGAGATCGAGTTGGAGACGCCGGACGGGAGGGTGCACGAGAGCGTAACGCCAGCAAGTACCGCACCGATCGTCGAGGCTGAAGGAGTGAGAGAGAAGCCGCGAAAGTGGGAAGCGGTGAAAGAAAAGAAGAGAGTGAGATTTGCACCTCGACCAATCACAGCAGATGATTTGAAGAAAGTGCCGTATCCTGAACGTCTGGTTCAACAGAAGAATGCGCGTGAGTACAGTCAGTTCTTAGAGCTTCTTAAGCAACTTAGGGTCACTTTGCCTTTTACTGATGTTATTAAACAAATGCCTAAGTATGCTAAATTTCTGAAAGATATGTTAACGAATAAGAAGAAGCTTGAAAGTTTTTCAGATGTCACTCTTGATGCTAATTGTTCTGCTGTAGTTCAAAATAAATTGCCTGAAAAATTGACTGATCCTGGTACATTTACAATTCTGTGCTCGTTTGGTGACTTGTCTGTTACTTATGCTTTAGCTGATCTAGGTGCCTCCATTAATGTGATGCCTTATTCTGTTTTCATGCACCTAGGATTAGGAGAGTTAGAGCCGACTAGGATGACGATTTCCTTAGCGGATAGGTCGGTAGTTAGACCCAAAGGAATAGTGGAAAATGTGCTTGTTCAGGTAGACAAATTCTTGTTCCCTATAGACTTTGTGGTAGTTGACACTGCATATGATGCTAGCTGCCCTCTGATTTTAGGTAGGCCTTTCCTTAGGACCGCCCGGGCGTTAGTTGATGTTTTTGCGGGCACGATCACTTTGAGGGTAGATGATGAGTCGGTTGAATTCAGGGTTGGTAAATCGGGTGACAAGAACAGCGAGTCCGTATGCTTTCTAGGATCTTTCATATCTTTGATGGATAGTTGTGTTAGTTATGTCACTGGCGAGGACTTGATAGTTGGAAATCGTTTGGAGGGTGAGGGTGTAGTTGAGGATAAGTGTGGGGAGGATCCTAGGGGTTTAGATGAGGAAGTTGATAAAATTGAGCTTTTTGACCCGTTAGTAGAACCCGTTGATGAGTTGTTGGGTAAAGAGTTGTTGGTGGTTGTTGATGGATGTAGGAGAGCCACACTTGATGATATAGGTGAGATTGATGATAGGATTATGGTGAGTTCAAGTGTGGGGAGGTTAGCTATGGTTGTTAGTGAGAGTGACCCATCTTTGGGGTTCCTGGGTAAACTTCGAGTTATTCCGGGTAGGTATAAGCATTGGAAGGTTAAGAGGTTGTTGAGAGCAGTAAAGTTCAATGCTTTACGGGGTAGGAAGTTGGTTAGAGGTTGTTTGGTTAGAAACCAGGTGGAATCAGGTAGTTTTGTGCTTAGGGATGTGAAATCAAAGCCTCCGGATGGTTTTGGAGGTTGTTCTTGTGTTTGGTGCTAATTGGTGAAATTCCCGGTTTGTAAATTATTGTAGTTGTGTTTTAATTTTCTGCATTTTTTTTTAGTTTTTGCGCCTTTTGCGTCTTTTGGTTTTGTGTTTTTGGTGTTTGCAGGTTATTCTGGAGATTCAAGAGTTGGACTATGAGAGTGTGCAGGTCGAAATTGCAGGTTTGTGCTGCAAATTTCGGCTAGAGGCCTGTTTTGGAGAAAGAGATAGAATATTTTTGGAGGCCAAAAATCTGGAAAATTCTCTGGAAAAGTCGTTCCAGGCGTATCGCCTGGAAGGTTGGAGGTTATAGGCGATACGCCTGGAAGTCTCAGACGGGCAGATGGTTGAAGTGCTAGGCGTATCGCCTGGGAAATGCAAGGCTGTAGGCGATACGCCTAGGGGAGGTAAGTCAGAAATTTTTCGAATTTTTAATTTTTATTATTTTTGTTTACCGTCTTGGTGGTGGTTCGCTGCGGCTGATGTGCTGAGTCTCTGGAGTTTCAGGTGAACACGTTTCAACTTGTGTTATTTTATTTATTTTACTTCTGCTTTATTTTTGTTCCATTCCACATTGAGGGCAATGTGTGATTCAAGTGTGGGGATGGGATACTTTCGTATATAGTCTTGAGTCTTTTATTTTTAGTAGTTTTTCAGAAAAAAATTGAAAAAAAAAAAAATTTGAAAAAATTGTCAAAAATGTCCAAGATTCTGGCTGCAGTTAATGGAAAATGATAGTAAAACCAGGGATTGATGTCTATCTTGTGCTTAAATGTTTAATTAATAATAATGTGGGAAAAGTGGATAAGTTTGGATGAATGGGAAACAGTACTAGTCTATGATGTGTCGGTAGGCCCAGCTGACTTAGGAGTAGCTTAAATTGCCTATGTGTTTATTGTTGTATAAATATGCTAATCAGTTTGCTAGTGGGTTCCCATTTTAGGAGTGATAGGGATACTGAATCTGATGATTAGGAAGGAAGAGACCCCTTTAGGCTAGATACTCCTATGTCCTTAGAATTTCAAATGAGCATGTAGTTAATAATTTGGCTAATGAATTAGAGTGAAGGGGCAGAATACTCACGTACAAACTAAGGATAGTATCCCGTGGTAAGTACCTCTGATGATGTTCCGGATCTCGCGGGCAAAATACTCATGTATGATTTCGGGGGTAAGACCTTGTGGAAGAATACCTCTGGTGATGTCCGTTGGTAATTTTAGGTAAAAGTAACCAATTATAAAAAAAAAAAATGAAAAAAAAAAATATGAGAAAAAAATTGAAAAGAAAGAAAAGAAAAGGAAAATGATAAGTTAGTGAATAAATGCTCAAAAGAAATAAAAATAAATAGTTATTCTTTGGACATCTTAGTATCTGGTTTAAGGGGGGGTTGGAAATATATAAATTTAAATCAATTATTCCAGTTGCTTTGACTGAATATGATTCGGTAATAGGTTGAACTTGACCTTTCTTTAGTAGGATCCATTGCGACTGAGCTTATATTCGGTAATTTTATAAACACATGGGGGCGAAACAAAAGGTTGGTGGTTGGGTTTAATCGGATAGAAATATCGGCAATCATAGTTAGTGTGTGATTACATTATGGTATGTGGAATTGTTTTGGTGGACTGTGAAATTTAAAGGTTAAGGTTTAGAAGTCACTTTCCTGGTTGTGATTCCATTGCAGTATTTTTCGAGGACGAAAAAAGAGTCAGTGTGGGGATGTTTGATGTGTTGCAAACACATCCTAAATTAAGAGTCTTTTATTTTATAATTTGAGTCCATTTGAGTCAGTTTCCATTGGTTTTAGCTGTTTTTAGTTAAGTTTGAGTCTTTGTGTCCTTTTTATTATTTTTATTTGAGTTTTGTAGGTTTTTTAAAAAAGTCCCGAGCTAAATTGAAAGTTGAGAAGAAAAGAAGAAGAAATGCTGAAGAAGAAGTTCCAGGCGTATCGCCTGGAACTTGATCAGTTACAAGCGATACGCGCGAAAGAGGAAAAGTCAAAGGCGGTTTAAAAGTCAATCCCGACTATCTTGTCGGGTAATGCGCGCCAGGCGTATCGCCTGGGAGAAATAGAGTTGTAGGCGATACGCCTACAACTGTAAAACCCGCAGAAAAAGGAATTTCGATATAAATTCGAAGTTAGGGTTTCAATTCGTCATTCTTCGACTTCCAGACGAACTCAGAGGCGATTTTGGGCGATTTCAAGAGCAGAGAAGGCCAGGGATTGATTAGGAAGCACCGGTGGATCAATTTTATCACATACATCATCATCATCCTACCGGGTTTCATCATTCATTCTTATTGTTCTTAATTTCAATTATGTTTTCTGTCAAAGTTCAGATTTTTATCATTACTCTAGACAGTAACATGTTGCTAGGCTAATTTGATTGTATTGCCTAGACCCAGATTGGATGATTATTTAGTATTTATAACTTTATTCAGTTTTGATTGATTGATTGATGTTGCACTCTTATTCAATTCCATTGAGTATTATGTTCTGATGCATATGTGTGTTACGAGTAGATTATTAGTTGGTTGTTGATGCTTAATTTACCCGCGAATGTCTTTCGGTTTAGGTAGATTAACTAAAGTAGTTGACTTTAGGGTTAATTGCTAAAGTGTAGTTAGGGTTCCTTGACTATTGCATTGATAATTGATTGGTAATTCACTTGTAATGTGCTGCTAAACTGAAGACTTAAAAGGTACAGGTTTAACGGGTAGTTGGGTTGGTTAAAGTTCTAGGGTTGCACTGTCTCAAAAGGAAGTGTCCTAGGATTTTGTCTAACTTGGTATTCCGTGTCATTCATAGTAGTTATTGGTAGCTCCGGTTAGTCTAGGTGCACCTTAGCTAGATCCGAGGGTGACTAGGGTAATTGAAGTGGGATGGACTTAAAAGGTGAACCCTTGTTCGAGCGTTAGGAGTGTAGCTAGGAAGGACTTAAAAGGTGAACTAGCCACCATCAGATCAATCAATTCCGAGTGAGGTTGTAGGTATTAAGTAGGATTCCAGGGTCTAGGTGATACTCTTTTCTCGTCTGAATTTTCCCAAAAGTTCTTGCTTTTGTCTGTTTGTGCGTTGATTAATTAATTTTAGTTAATTCAAATCTCAAATCAAATCCAAAACCAAATTACTCAGTATTTCCAATTTCTAGGTCTAGGTTAAGTCTTGTCTATAGAGTGTCCTAGGTTCGATATTCCGGTCTTGCCTTAGCTATTCTACTATCCGATAGGTACACTTGCCTTAGGGTTCGGTTTAGTTTAGGTAGTTTCGGTAAAATTAGGTGTGTCTAGGTCTAGTTTAGGTCTAGGTTTTTATAGTAGTTTTTAGAGTCGTTCCGAACACATCAATGATTATCAGTTAACCTTTTTCCAAGACGCATAGCATCATTGAGTGTTGTGGAATTGCTTCCCCATACAGCATCTTGGATGAGCATAGGCAGACCACCAATGTATTTTTCAATGCACCGTTGTGTAGAGAGGACCGAATCAGGTAACAAGAGCTTTAGTTGTTGGAAACGATCGATATAGGCTTGACTTTCTCCACTTTCTTGTTCCAGATCGTGAAATTCATCTTCTAAATTCTTCATTTCACTACGCGGGCAGTACTCTTCTTTCATTATATCCTTGAGTTGATTCCAAGGCAAGGCTAGAGTGTTTTCAGAACCACGAAGTCGTTTCTCGCTATTCCACCAGGTAAGTGCTTTCTTTGTTAAAGAACTTGTAGCATGACGGACTTTTAAATTCTCGGGACAATCGCTATTAGTGAACGTATTCTCCATACCCTCGAACCATTGGAGTAGACCGGTAGGGCCTTCAGATCCGGTAAATTTGGGAGGGTTACAGGAGTTGAAATGTTTAAAGGAGCAAGTGGTGGTAACACCATGGTGGGTAGGGTTAGCGGTTAGGTTTTGTTGAAGTTGCAGCACCATGTTTGGGATGACCTTTGCCATTTGTTTGGCAATCAGCGAGGCCATCTTACGGTTTGAGTTGTTTTTGCGTTGTCCGTTGAAGTGAATCGACATTCTAAAGAGAAGGAATGTTCGTGAGATAATAGATAAGGCATGGTTGATAATTGATTTTGGATAAAGAAGGAAACATTTCATATGAATTTCAGAAATCACGAGGTTTTAAATAAGGGATAGAGAAGAAATCATGTTGTTTTTAGTAAAACATAATGGAATGGTCCTCGTTTCTCGATTGAGAAACTACAACCCGTGACTAATCAAAGTTAATTGGGATCCGTAGCAGTAATTGACATGCTTTGGCCTAATAGGTTCCAACACTCTCACCAAAGACTTCTAGGTAGGCATCACGGTCCACACGGCTGATCTGGTTTTATACGCAATGCCTGCCTAGATAGACCTCCGGCTACCGGTGCCTTTCCCCTTCCAGTTACTACATGTCTACTGCTAGGAATCTAACTCCGACAGAATTTTCAAAATCAAGATTTTCAGGATAAATGGCACGTAAGGCACCATTACTAAGGATAGAGGCTAGGAAGCTAGAAGAGATTAGTGTACACGTGTGTGTCAAGTGTTAAGGCAACAGTGAGATCTAAGAGAGGCAAGTTTAAGCAGCATCTAAAGACATAATATAATAATAGGCATGTAGACATGAGTTAATCATGTAGGACACCTAAGGCCTATAGTCTAGGTTATCCAGTTCTAATAACCTAAATCCCAATAGCCAAGGCTCTGATACCAATCTGTCACACCCCAACCGACGGCGGAAATGTCGGGGGCGCGATGATTTTACAGATGCACATGACAACTAAAATAAGTTGTAATACTTAAACATGCCCTTTTCATTAATCATTTAAAGATATCGTACAAGAATATGACACATGCAGTAATACATATCAAACTGATTTAAAGTCCTTAATCTAGGTCCAGCAATCCTAGCGTGATCATATCAAAGCTCTAGTATAAATTCCTGCAACATGTATAAAATCAAGTGTCAACTACAAAAGTAGTTGGTGAGTAAACACATGTTTATAAAACATATTTTTAACACATGCGTTATATGTGATAAGAGATACGTTCAGATATACAGTCAATCAGTTAATGAGCACGTAAATATAACAAACCCTCAATCACTTTGACTTCACATCATCATTTCCTCATATAGGGGGAGACTGGCAGTCTAGAGACCTCCATAACAATTCCACATATAATTCATTCAATCAACATATAATCTCATAACGTTTAGAGAAATGATTTTGAATAGAGATACATGTTACACCCCAAAAAGGTTAAAAGATAATGCAGTTATGATTTCTCACAAATCGGATTATCATTCAAATGAATTACCATTATAAATGATAATACGAATTGAATAGTCATAACCAACAATATTTAAAGAGGGGGTTGAGTGAATACTCACTACTCAAATCATCATTTGAAGGAATAACCCTTCTAATGATAACAAGAGTTGATATCGCATCACATCCCATAATATTAAAAAAAAAAGGGGGGGGGGGGGGGTTTGTGGATACTCACCTGATAAGGAGATAGGATACGAGAGATAGAATCAATTTGAGAGATAACAACACCTGGGGATTATCCTAATGAAATGAACATGCTAAATGAATATAGGAACGTATGATGACTATGGATATGAGTAATTTAAGGAGTTAAGGCTTTGTTTGGTCAAAAGACCATTTTGCCCTTTTATAGATAAATTAGGGTTTTAGTATTTTGTTTAATAATTAAATTATTTATCACTTTTGAACTCATATACACTTACTGTATATATAATAATATGTTCTAAGACCAAAAATCAAGTTTCAATACCTCTCAGTTTGTTTAATATTTAATAATCATATTCAAAACCCTAATTTTGAAATAATTATCAAATAAATAGTAAAATCTTTTATAAAATTAAATAAAATTAGGGGTTTTACTAAAAATATTATTTTATAATATATCCAGAAAGATTAGCCCAAAATTTAACTTGTTTGTTGGGTTTTTGCAAAACAACGTCATAAAAACCCTAATTTTGACGTATTTGTTAAATAAATACCAAAACATTTTATAAAATTGTAAAAACTTAGGGTATTATTCATTATGATATATTATAATATTCCGCAAAATAGTAAACCTTAATTCAATACCTTTTTCTCAATTTGGGCAGAATAACGACTTGAAAACCCTAATTTTGACCGGTTTTTAGATAAAATACCAAACATTTCCAAAACTTGAAATTAACTTAGGGCTTTCTTAAAACACATTATTTTAGGATTACCTACAAAAATTCAGACCCTAATTCCAACCCGATCACCCAATTTTGACAAAACAAGCTCAAGAACCCTAATTTTAACACATTTTTAGAAAGTATACTTAGAGATCGATTTAGCCAAAACTGAAAGAGGTTATTTTAGATCATACCTTAAGATACTTGACTACAGAATTTCGGCCTCTAACTCCAAACGAGTTGGGAGAATTGGATAGAGCAAGCTTCGGACAAGTTTTAGGGTTTTTGTGTGTTTATTTCGTGAATTGGTGCAGAATTTCGAATGATATGATCATGTATTTATAGTGTAGGAGCTCGAAATCTGTACTAGACACGTATAGGGGTGATTAGGCTTCGAAATCAACACGTTATGGTGATCAATTTGTCAAAAACGTGGTAACCAAGTCGAAAAACTCGTGGCTGGGAATGAAGCTGATAAGGTTTCTAAACTCGACTGGTATAGAATATAAGAGCAGAAATCAGAATTAAAACCAACATGCGGCGCTGGTCTGTTGGTAAAAGCGCTTAACTTAAAACCAGGAGGTCCTTGGTTCGAAACTTGCGGCCAGCATTTTTTTTCTTCCTCCTTTTCTTTGTTTCTTTCTTTCTTTATATATATATATATATATATATATATATATATATATATATATATATATATATATATTTTATATTTTATTCTATAATCGTTCGCTACCCATTTCAACTCGTTAGCCTCTAAAATTTTACGAGCAATTCATAATAGCCTTATAAAACATGATGGAACATAAAAATATGATTTTTGAATTTTACGTGACTCCCGGTTAATATCGGTTTTACACGAAAATCGTAATTTTTTTTATTTGCGTTTTAATTAATAAAATTGCTTTATAATTTATCAAATGGGTTTTTAATGTTATAAAATGATTGTAGGGATATTCCAAAGTGTATATTAATATAAAAACCTCGAGATTTTCAGTAAATGATAAATCAAATACCGAAATCGCGTAAAAACTGAAAATCGCTTTATTTTTGTTTTAAACAAATCGTTTAACTTAAAACTTTGTAAATGTATTAATTTGCTTTCAAAAATGATTATGGAATATCCCAAACATGATTTCAAATGTATAATTTAGATAATTTACGGTTATTACAAACCGGGCCCAAATCACTATTTTGCGTTTTCCCGCTTTGTTATAACTCGGATTTGAGATCCGTTTTCGCCTATAGTCTTAATTTTTCGTCCTCTATCATATATTAAAAATTTTCCTTCTGATGTTTCCTCGAATAACGTGTGACAATTTCGGGTGTGGGTCGGGTTTTATAAATGGGTCGGGCACAGTTGTTACATCCAACACCTTTATAACCTATGACTACATAGGTAAGAACTTGTCTCCACAACCAACCAAAACTATGGACTAATGGTCACTAGTTTCCCACCCTTTTGAACTCTCTTTTCCCTCTCTAGTTGCAGCCACAAACACACCAACTTACCCCAAGTTTAAACCCCTTTGACCCCCCTTTGTGAGCTAGTGAGCCGGCCCAAGCAAGGGACTCGAACCCGTCCCCTTTTCTTCTTTCTTTCGGCTCACAAACACAAGCCACACACACAAACACTTAACTTTTATTTAACCTCTCCACGTACTAGATAATTATCAACATAACAAGACCCAAACTCTCTCTTTCTCACTATCTCTCTACCCCTCTCGGCCCTCTCTCTTACTCGGTTCCATTTGGACCGAAACCCACACAAACACTAACCAAATACTTCCCTTTTCTCAATCACTTTCATACATAACCACCTTTTAGAGAACCATTTATCACATTCAATCTCAAGAACACTTCTCTTTCTCTCTTCTCTCTCTCAACCGTAAGTCCTCTCTCTCTCTCTACTCTCTCTCTAGATTTCCTACTCAACCACACATTCTTATGATATTCCATGGTGCTAGGAAGCAAGAACACTCAAGAACAACCATCATCATCCTCATTTTAGGCCATCCTCATCTCCTAACAAGGTTCCATCTTCACTTCTCCTACAAAAATCTTATTCTTGCAAGAATACTTAGTCTACCTACATAACTAGTTCACTCCATTAGCAAGTCTTGACTCACATTGTTGTCTAAACATCATTTTACCCCATAAAATCTTACTTGTATTTAACTTCATGTTCCACCATGTATTCACCTACTAGAAACTCATGATAGTGTTTACTTGTAATATTATGTGCAAAACTTAGCTTAGTTGGACTTTTACACAAGTATTTGTTTAGTTTGCATTTTTAGACCTTAACTTTGTATTTATTGTGTGTTATGTGTTGATCTTGTAACTTTGGAACCCTTGATGCCTATGACACGTTTTTAGACTCTTAATATAGTCAAAATATGATATCTTGGACTTTAGAAAAGTTACTAGTGCTTAAACTCACCATAGCAAACTTTTACATACAAAAGTACACTTTAAAAACCCTAGAAAGTGCTTTTCACTATAGATCCGTTTAGACCAGAAATTTTAGACTTTTAAACAGTAGGTTATGATGTTTTAAATGACTTTAGAACATGGCCAAAAGATCCCTTTACAAATTACTTGAATTTGGGCACAAACCGGGACTAAAACCGACACCCGACGGGCCCGGAAACACCATTTTTGTAAAGAAACCCAAATCTGGTCCACATGAACTCATAGGCTTATTTTAATGATAAAAACATGTTTACAAATGATTATGGTGAATATAGGAACCTAACAGTGTCATTTAACAGGCAAACGGGACCGAAACGACAAAAACGACACTAAATACACAAAACCGGCAAACTAATGCAAACCGACACTTAAAATAATTATCTACCCATTTTGGACAGAAAGTTATCATATTTTATTTGACTTGATTGATTTCTAACTTAAACGGATAAATATCGTGTAAACGAAGTTACCGCAAAATCGCCTGGTTTTTGGTTAACTAGTCAAAATAACCAATCTTCATATGAAAACCCCCATTTTGACTTTATATTTATTTCTAAAAATATTTACCATCTTTAAGTATTATTTGGGAATTTTTATATATTTTATTTAATTAAAAATATATATTTTACATTATTTCCAATTAAATACATAACCGAATACACTCACTTTGGCTTTTCAAATCACTTAACCTTAAGGCTACCATGACGTCAAGACTTAACCTACCTAATTGGAGTGACATTAATGTCAACCCAATTACTTATTACATTGCATGTCTTATAATTATCTAGGTTTGCATTTTCGTTGATCACATTTCCGACTACCGTTTCTGAATCATGTGAGTTTTCACGGCCCCTTTTTCCTTTAACTATTTTATCTTTGGGGGAGAATTCATACATACATTTTTCCATGTTAGACAATTAGACCTTGTTATCATAACTGTTTCATGTGCTTTTCCATTGTCCACACTTGTTATCTCATGTTCATTCATGCTATAACCCAAACCCCACTATTAACTGAATTCGATTAATTATCATTTGCAAACGGTAACGTTTGAATAGATCTATTGGGTTAACGCCCCTGCTCTGATTGGTAGCTCCAATTGTGACTCCGTCTTTTGTCAAAGAGTATAAATTGTTATGTCATATCTATGCTGTACCAACCGGACAATAGGTACCAAGAGTGGGTAAACAGTCAGTTTCGGTATTCAGGGTACATGGTAACATTATCAACTAGTCTTATCAAATATTGTCAATTATTAACATGAACTGATTTCAATTACTATTTTCATTCAACATTTAACTGCTAGCACTTTAAACCTGTGAAACTCACCAACAATTATTTGTTGACCGTTTTCTCGTATGAATTCTCAGGTACTTGAACTTAATTGTTGTGCATGCATCGGACCTGCTTGCTTGTTTCCTGCCTTTGCATCTTAGGACTTTTCATTGTTTCTGGAGTATGGTTTAGCTTTTGGAGATTTTCCTGACATAATACCTAACGGTGTCATGTCCTAAAAATCTTTTGAAACTTATGTGTTGTAAACTTAAAACCATTTACTTTTCTCATTACAATTAATCCGTTGCGTAATGATATTGGAAAAACTCCTATTTACTCCAACATTTTAACTAAAATTTCCAAAACGGCTCTAGTTGTTGAACCATCCAGAGTACGTTCGTAACCTTGACTGTGATAACTTTTTCGCATCCCGACACAAATCTTACAGGGTGTGATAGAGTGGTATCAGAGCCAAGGTTATAGAACTAGATTGCATACATAGGGTCTAGACTATAGCCTGTTGATGCATGAACCCTGTGTGGCCGTTACTGTTCGAATTGTCAAACAGACTGAGTTGTTGAAGACATGAACTGTGGTCCGAACTCCAGCCGAACTATGTGTTCGGCGGTGTCCGAAGGTGGTCCGAACTCCAAGTTCGGAGGAAGCTCGGACAGAGTTCGGAGGTGCCCAGTTCGGACCTTATGAAGAAGTATAAATAGTTTTGTCTTTGTATTTCTTTGTAAGTTTCTGTCCAGTGTCTTTCCAGATCTATGTGTTGAGAGGGGAGGTACTGTCCGACCTCCCCCCGGAGCTTAATCGATTGTATACTCCTTCGGTTTATGTAACCTTTCAACACAATATATGACAAAACTTCCGTCTCATCCATAGAATCGATCCATATACGGTTTTTCATAGCCTAAGCTCTGTTAGTCATTCTTGCATGCATCACTATTTGTCTATTTGACTGATTCACATGTCATACGTAACATATATATATTATCATCATTACTTGGAAACTTTGTCGCAGCATGGCTTCTCACGGATCGATTGACTTGACTTCTGACTCTGAGACTGAGGCACACTCCGACTTGGAGCTGCCAGCATCACCCATCACTACTGAGGCTCCATCACCCCCTCGTTCACCGACCAGTGTTCTCGATGGCCCTTACGATGCCGACTTCGAGCCGGAAGAGGATTCGACGATTGATGAGGAACCGGAGGAGTACGCGCCCTTCACAGTGGACATCACCAATGCAGACGAGGACGGAGATACTCTCACCGTTACCCTATCCGCTTCTAGCCCTGCCTCTCCCGATCGTGAGCCCTCGTTCCGACCGTACCGCTCCACGCCAAATGGTCCCCTCCGTATGCTTACCCCTAGGAAGTCAGTCAGGCGTAGTAGACAACACGTTTCCGATCCAGTTGCTGAGTCTGAGCCGTCTCGCAAACGTTCCCTCTCCCCAGAGCCCGATGAGCTACCCGCTGAACCAGAGACGATGCTACCCAAGAAACGGGTGAGATTTGCCGACAGCACTTTTGAGATCGGAGAGCCATCCGCCATTGTTGAGACCCAGGACGTGCCATTGCCACTTCATGCCCCAGCACCTTCTGTTATATCTAGCCATGTTCTTTTTGGCATCCATGTTGACTCCCTTGTATCATCCCTCTTTGCTTGCATCGCCCGTCGTGACAATGAGATCCGCCAGCTTCATGCCACCATCCGTAGCCTTGCTCCACCTGCCACTATCACTGACTTTGCCACCCGTCTTTCTGTCCTAGAGGCCCGTGTGACCTCTCAGGACCAGGCCCTCGACACCCTGCACGTTCATCTGTCTGATGCTTCTGGAGTTGCAGCTGAGGCCAGCCAGGCCATCCGAGCTCTCGCAGCTACTACCCCCTCGGCGGAGGACTTCGCCGACATTATCCGTTTGTTGCTGACAGTGATTATCCAGATTCATGACATACTCAATCTGATCGATCGAGCACCATTTCACTAGAGTTGTGATCTCATGGAGTGACAGTTACTCTTTATAGTATTATTATGATGTATTCGAAACTTGTATTATTGGTGAATCTGTTTTATCACCGGACAAATGTTTATGTTGGTCTGAACAATTGTGGACAAGGATTGATTATGTTGTAACATGTACCTTTATTTATCAACTCTGGTGTACTTTGTAATGTAATGTGTTGCTATGTTATGTTATATTGTGGTGATTGTTATGGATTTTGGCATGTCATGTTTTGATTGCATTCACTTATACTATGTATAATGTCTTACTTTATTTTATCTTATACAATTTCAAGTAGAATGTCAAGACGCGCGAACCGTGATAGTGACCCTCTCGGAACCCCAACCCTGGACGCTGCAGCTACCGAAGCCCTGATTAACCAGCGTATAGCTGATGCACTTGCGACCGCCGAAGAAGATCGAGCTTCTGTCTCAAACAGAAGGAGATCAGGATCCCCTGGTGGTGAGACTAAAGACTTCTCTTCTACGACCGGAATATTTATGACTACAATTGTACGAATTGTATTCAAAGTTTTGAGTAACTTACAGGTGTTCGGGAATGCTCATACAAGGATTTCATGAATTGCAAACCCTTACACTTCAAGGGTACTGAAGGAGCAGTTGGACTCATTCGCTGGTTTGAAAAGCTGGAATCTGTGTTCCGTATGTGTAACTGTCCCGATGGTTACAAGATCAAGTACGCCACTAGCGTTTTCGGAGAAGGAGTTCTAACTTGGTGGAACTCTCATGCTGAAGCCCTCGGACAGGACCAAGCTTACACCATGGCTTGGGACGAACTGAAACTACTCATGCGAGATGAGTACTGTCCTCGTGAGGAATTGCAACGATTGGAAGTCGAATTCTGGAACTTGGCCATGAATGGATCCGACATAGCTGCTTACACCCGTCGATTCCACGAATTGGCACACATCTGCCCTACAATGGTGACCCCTCTACACACAAAAATCGAGAGATACATTTGGGGTCTTGCTCCCGCCATTCAGGGAAGTGTTATGGCTTCTAACCCCACAACCCTCCAATCTGCTATCCGTTTGGCTCACAATCTGACCTACCAGGAAAACCGTCAAGGCTTGTCTTTCTCTCGCAAGGTTGTTGAATCCAAAGTTGTACCTGTATCATCTGTCCCCTCTAACCAGATGAAATCTGACTGTAAGCGCAAACGCGGCCATAATGGAAAGAGGAAGAAATCTTTTGATCTTCCTGAGAAAACCCCTGAAGTCGTGAAGGCTTATGCTATAACAACTCCTGCACCTGATGCAAGAAAACCTTGATACACAGGAAACCAGCCCCTGTGTGGAAAGTGTAACCTACACCATACCCTGGATTGCAGCAATGTGTACTGCAAAGGCTGCAAGGCAAAAGGTCACATTCACCGTGATTGCCCAAATCGTTCGAACAAGACGCACCCCGTTGGAACCTGCTTCGAGTGTGGCAGCACTGGCCATTTCAGAAATGAATGCCCAAAGCTCAAACGAGAACCTGCCAGAGGAAGAGCCTTCGTGCTCAACGCTATTGAAGCCCGTCAGGATCCCCACACCGTAACGGGTACGTTCTTACTCAATAATCATTTTGCTTCCGTTCTATTTGACACTGGTGCCGACAAAAGCTTTGGTGGTGTTTGTTTTTTCTGAAAAAGCTCTTATGTCTGCGCCGCGCAGACCACGCGCAGACATTTAAGTCTGCAGACTGTTTGTTTTTCCGAAGACATTTCATTAAAAAATGTCTGCGCGGCCTCTTCCTGATGCAGATGTGGCTCAGCCACTTCTAACATCTTCTGACATCTTCTAACCTTCTCTTTAAACTGTGTTTTCATAAAAAAAAACATTTTAAACAGTTAAAAAAACGTTTGTAAACAATTTTTTTTAAAGTTTTTTTTAATTTCTAAAAAAATAGTTTTTAAAAAGTTTTTTAATATTTAAAAAAAATCTAAAAAAACATTTGTATACAATTTTAAAAAAACGTTTTTTAAACAGTTTTCTTTTAAAACGTTTTAAACAGTTATCAAAAAATATTTTTAAACATTTATATTTAAAAAAATGTTTTAATATTGTTTAAAAAACGTTTTTTAAATAGCTTTTATATAACATTTTGTGAATTTATTTAAAAGAAAACTTTTTTAAATAAAAAGTATTGGTTAAAATATATAGAAAGAAAATCAAACTGTTTGAATGGTAATTATCTATAAGTTTAAAAAACAGTTTATTTAAATTTCTAAAATTTTAGCAGTCTGCAAAAGTTAAAAAACAAACACTCTTCTTCTTATAGACTGCAGACGTTTAATCCACCTCTTCTTCTACAGATGTCTGCAGATGTGGTTCGCAGACTGCAGACATTTTACCTCTTAAAAAACAAACAGCACCTTTGTGTCTAGTGAGTTTAGAAACTATCTTAACGTCACGCCAACTAGACTAGATACTAAGTATATAGTTGAACTAGCCGATGGTAAACAAATTGAAACGAAAGAATCTTTTCTAAACTGCTCATTGAACTTATCCAGTCATCCCTTCTCAATCGATCAATTTCCAGTACAATTGGGAAGTTTCGACGTAGTCGTTGGAATGGATTGGTTGACTAAAATCATGCCGAAATCATTTGTCATGAGAAAAGAGTCAAGATACCCCTTCCCGACGACGAAGTTCTGACAATTCAAGGAGATCGTAGTGGAACCAAGCTAGACATCATCTCGTTCATGAAAGCCCAGAAATTTATGCGCAAAGGCTACCCTGCCCTCTTAGCTCACGTAACAGCTAGTTAATCCGAAGAGAAGAAACTAATGGACGTTCCCATTGTACGAGACTACCCTGAAGTCTTTCCCGATGATCTTCCAGGCTTGCCACCCTCCAAGCAAGTGGAATTCCATATTGATCTGGTACCCGGAGCTGCACCCGTTGCAAAAGTCCCTTACCGTTTAGCCCCGTCTGAAATGAAAGAATTGTCAAATCAGTTGCAAGAACTACTTGAAAAAGGTTTTATCAGACCCAGTTTCTCTCCTTGGGGCGCTCCTGTACTATTCGTCAAGAAGAATGATGGATCTTTTCGGATGTGTATCGACTACCGCGAGTTGAACAAGCTTACCGTAAAGAACCGATATCCACTCCCTTGAATCGACGACCTGTTCGACCAATTACAAGGTTCCATTTACTATTCGAAAATCGATCTTCATTCTGGATATCATCAACTAAGAGTTCGTGAAGAAGACATTACGAAAACTGCTTTTCGTACGCGCTATGGACACTACGAATTTCTCGTTATGCCCTTCGGACTAACCAACGTGCCTGTCGTCTTCATGGATTTGATGAATCGTGTCTGCAAGCCATACCTCGATAAATGCGTAATCGTTTTCATTGACGACATCTTGATCTATTCGCGTAGCAAGGACGAACACGAGAAGCACCTGAAGCTTATTCTGAAACTGTTGAAGAACGAGAAGTTGTACGCCAAATTCTCAAAATGCGAATACTGGTTACGAGAAGTGCATTTCCTAGGCCACGTAATCAACGCAGCTGGAATCAACGTGGATCCCACAAAAATTGAAGCTATCAAGGATTGGAGTCCGCCTACCAACCCTTCCGAGATACGACAATTTCTTGGACTCGCCGGTTATTACCGAAGATTTATCGAAAACTTCTCCAGAATAGCCCAGCCATTGACCACCTTGACGCAAAAAGACAAGAAATTCGTTTGGGATCACAAAGCCAAACAAGCTTTTCAGACACTGAAGCAAAAGCTGTGTAACGCACCCATACTATCCTTACCAGAAGGATGTGAAGATTTCTGTGTTTACTGCAATGCCTCACACCAAGTTTTAGGCTGTGTCTTAATGCAACGAGACAAAGTCATTGCTTACTCTTCATGACAGCTAAAAGTTCACGAGAGGAACTATACAACTCACGATTTGGAACTTGGAGCAGTCGTCTTCGCCCTTAAGATTTGGAGACACTACCTCTATGGTACTGAATGCAAAATTCATACCGACCACAAAGGTTTAAGCTGTGTCTTAATGCAACGAGACAAAGTCATTGCTTACTCTTCGTGACAGCTAAAAGTTCACGAGAGGAACTATACAACTCACGATTGGGAACTTGGAGCAGTCGTCTTCGCCCTTAAGATTTGGAGACACTACCTCTATGGTACTGAATGCAAAATTCATACCGACCACAAGAGTCTTCAACACATCTTAGACCAGAAGGAGTTAAACATGAGACAACGCCGATGGATTAACCTACTCAGCGACTATGACTGCAAAATCCTGTACCATCCTGGAAAGGCTAACGTCGTTGCTGATGCCTTGAGCAGGAAGGAACGTGTCAAACCCCTTCGTGTCAAATCTCTTGTCATGACCATCCAAACCGGTCTCGCCACTCAGGTTTTGGCAGCACAAGCTGAAGCATTGAAAGACGAAAACATCCGAGACGAAAGTCTCCGTGGCATGGATCAACACCTTGAAACCAAGCCTGATGGATTACGGTATATCGTTAATCGTCTATGGAAAGGCTAACGTCGTTGCTGATGCCTTGAGCAGGAAGGAACGTGTCAAACCCCTTCGTGTCAAATCTCTTGTCATGACCATCCAAACCGGTCTCGCCACTCAGGTTTTGGCAGCACAAGCTGAAGCTTTGAAAGACGAAAACATCCGAGACGAAAGTCTCCGTGGCATGGATCAACACCTTGAAACCAAGCCTGATGGATTACGGTATTTCGTTAATCGTCTATGGATACCCGTCTATGGAGATCTTAGGAGCCTAGTCCTTGATGAAGCTCATAAAACCCGATATTCCATTCACCCCGGAGCCGATAAGATGTACCACGATCTGCGTATGTTATATTGGTGGCCGAACATGAAAGCGGAAATCGCTAAGTACGTTGGTAAATGCTTAACTTGCGCCAAAGTTAAGGCCGAGCATCAGAAACCTTCCGGTTTACGCGTCCAACCCATCATCCCCGAGTGGAAGTGGGAATGCATTACCATAGACTTTATCACCAAGTTACCCAAGAGTCGCAAGGGTAACGATTCCATTTGGGTAATTTTTTATCGTTTGACGAAATCTGCTCATTTCCTCGCCATGAAGGAGAAGGATTCCGTAGAACATTTAACAAGGATGTACATGAAGGAAATATTCTCTCGACATGGAGCCCTGATTTCTATCATATCCGACAGAGATGGTTGTTTTACCTCTCATTTCTGGAAATCTTTGAACAAGGCCATCGGTACTCGCCTCGATATGAGTACGGCCTACCATCCGCAAACTGACGGTCAAAGCGAGCGAACGATTCAAACTCTCGAAGATATGTTGCGTGCCTGTGTCATTGATTTTGGTAACAACTGGGATGAACATCTGCCATTGTGCGAATTCTCGTACAATAACAGTTACCACACTAGCATCCAGTGTGCACCTTTCGAGGCACTGTACGGAAGAAAGTGCCGATCACTTATCTGTTGGTTCGAAGTTGGTGAAAGCCAACTGATAGGCCCAGAAGTCGTGATAGAAACAACCGAAAGAATCACACAAATTCGTGACCGCTTGAAAGCCGCCCGTGATCGCCAAAAGAGCTATGCAGATAACCGTCGTAAACCTTTATCCTTCGCGAAAGGCGACAGAGTATTACTGAAAGTATCCCCGTGGAAAGGCGTCATACGTTTTGGCAAACGTGGCAAGTTAAATCCTCGCTACATTGGTCCATTCGAAATCATTAAAACAATAGGACCCGTCGCGTACCGACTACTTCTGCCGCCTGAGCTTAGTAACGTTCACGACGTGTTTCACGTCAGTAATCTGAAGAAGTGCCTTGCCGAAGAAGACCTTATCGTTCCCCTCGATGAGATACACTTGATTGAATCCCTACAATTCGTTGAAGAACCAACCGAGTTCGTCGACCGCGCAGTCAAGAAATTGAAATATAGACGTATACCTCTCGTTAAAGTTCGTTGGAACTCCCGTCGTGGTTCCGAATTCACATGGGAACGCGGAGACCAGTTTCGCGCCAAGTATCCCCATCTCTTTCTTGTAGCAGCCACTTAGCCATAATGACAAGCTGAATTTCGGGACGAAATTCTCCCAACTAGGGAAGGATGTGACAACCCGTAAGTTTCCAAGAATTTAAACCGATAATATATACTTATGTGTTAACTATGTTACGTAATTGTTTACCTGAAACGTATCAATTTTATCATAATTACATCCATTTACAATAGGAATATAGCCTTGACGTAGCCTTAATTCATGTTGTAAACAATAATTGAACATGATGACTTCTTTGCACAAAATGGTCGCTAGAACTTCAATAATAAAGAAGCGACTAACCGAATTCATTTATTTGATTTACCAAACTATGTGGTAAACACCATACATAATCCCATCATCTTGTGGATTTATCATTATTTTCATTTATCATTTTACATCCATTTTAATCATAAACTTTGATCAACCTCTATCATTTTATGACATACATATTTCACATGTAACTTATATAAACAATTTCTTATTAAATAACAACGTGTTTAGACAATGACAACAAAACGAGACTTGTGACTAAATCCCTACGCTAAACTCGATTTATTTTACATCCAAAACATTTTATTAAACTTTATTAACGTTCACGACAAATGTATTTTTGCATGCATGTTATACATTTATACATGCAACGTAGGTTTTCAAAATATAAACCTTTGTAATATTTTGAGTCCACCTAAGTTATCATTTTATTATTTCTAAACGTCATGAATAACTATTTTTATAAAATGATTCGTTACACTCAATTTGTTTAATTATTTTATCCGTTCCGCGTAGTATTTGATCCGCCACCTTTTTCCTTTCTCTTCTCCCTTCTCCTCGCGACCCGGTCTCCACGAGATTCGAACCCGACCCCCCGTCCCCTTTCCCTTGTTCGGCCGAGAACAACAACCAAACCACCACCATTCTCATTTAATTGGTTTGGTTAGTAACATGTTTCTAATCAACCTCTAACACCTTTATAACCTATGACTACATAGGTAAGAACTTGTCTCCACAACCAACCAAAACTATGGACCAATGGTCACTAGTTTCCAACCCTTTTGAACTCTCTTTTCCCTCTCTAGTTGCAGCCACAAACACACCAACTTACCCCAAGTTTAAACCCCTTTGACCCCCCCCCCCCCTTTGTGAGCTAGTGAGCCGGCCCAAGCAAGGGACTCGGACCTGTCCCCTTTTCTTCTTTCTTTCGGCTCACAAACACAAGCCACACACACAAACACTTAACTTTTATTTAACCTCTCCATGTACTAGATAATTATCAACATAACAAGGCTCAAACTCTCTCTTTATCACTATTAGGCTATACCCCCGAAGGCCATTCATAAGGGTCTCGAAAAATAGAAGGGCTACAAAGAAGCACCTCCCGAGGCGACGGGCTACGTAGAAGCCCTTGGTCTCGATGACGGGCCAAGGATACCACCTCGGGTATCGCCATGGCGGAAGGGATAAAGATAAACTCGGCAATGGGAATAAGCAAGCGAGTGTAGGGAATCTAGCCGACAAGAAGGACAGGCAAGTACGAGGAGGTACGATGCGACAGGTGATGTGAATAGCATCTCTGCCAATCCAGCCTGTTTCTCGGCGCTCGAAGCCCCTGCAGCTCCATCAAGCATTTAGTGCTAGAAAAGGAGACGTGAAAGGGGAAATGACCATTTCGCCCTCGCGGGCCACTATATAAACGGTACTTAGCCAAACGGGTAAAGGATCCAGATTTCTCTCGAACATTTTCCTTACTTGCTCAATTCCTCTCCTCAAACAAACACTTACTCTCACGCCGGAGTGTTATCACGAAGACCCCCTTCGGGGCCCTTCGTGTCAAGGCTAACGGTGTTTCTGTTTTGCAGGAACCTTCACAAGGCTCATCCACGTGTAGCTAACCTCCGACAATCCTACCCCGGGATTCTGGGACGCAACATTGTCGCCATCCGTGGGACCGGCAAATACATTGGTCTAAGATTCAACTAAAAAATGGATGAGAGTGAGGGAGTTCATGTTCCACCTGGGTTTGAAACGCCTGGTGTGAAAGCGAAGGCCGCCACTAGCATGGCCGGAGAACTCTTTTCCTCGGTGGTCAGTGTGAAGAAGAGAGGAGGAGAGAACCTCACGAGTCAAGAAGGAAACACCATCACTCCAGAATTTGTGAAGAGCAACCGTAAGGCTCTCATGACCCAACTTTTGGAGTTAGAGAAGTCAGAGCAAAATCCGTCAATCCCCAAAGGTGCTGTTTAGCAAGGAAGATTATGTGGAGGGTCAGTATACTGATACAGACTCTGACGACGACGAGATTCTAAGGGAAAAGCAGGCTGAAAAACCAGAAGGGGAGGAGACAAGAGACCTCCTCAGAAAGCTGTTGACCACGCTAGAAAAACAGTCACAATCAAGCAGCCCAAAGACGAAGCCTGACAAGGACAACAAGAAGCAAAGCAGAGGGAAGGACCCTATGTCACTCTCCTACAAGCCATCGGAGGTGGGGGACATTTCCAAGTTCACCGACAGAATTTCTGAGGCGCCACTGCAGCCAAAGCTAAGGTTGCCTCCCTCGGTATCCGCTTATGACGGAACTCAAGACCCCGAGGACCTTCTCCATGCCATAAAGGCAGCAGGAACAGCGGGGGCTTGGAGTATCCCGACGTGGTGTCATATGTTTGTCTCCACTCTGACCGGAAACGCGAGATTGTGGTTTGACACCCTCCCGCCGAAAAGCATTGATAGTTATGAGGAGCTCAGAGGGAAATTCCTCAGGTACTTCAGTCAGCAAAAGAAAACCACCAGAAACCCAAACGAGATCCTCCACATAAGAAGAAAAGACGATGAAACCCTGGAAGGCTTCATGAATAGGTACATCGAAGAAAGCATGTATATTCGAGACGTCCCTGAGGTCATGAAGATAAGCGGCTTCATTCAGGGGGTCAGAAACTCCCAGCTGTGCGAAAAGTTGGGTGAAGAGTTCCCTAGTTCCTTCGACGATCTCATGGACAGGGTTCGAGCCTACATCAGGGGAAAAGATACAGGACAAAAGGCCAAGGAGTGGGGGGCCAGAAAAGATAACTCGAGCAATTACAACAAAGGAAGGGACAGGAATGAAACCCGTCAGGGTGGTCCTCATTCCAGAAGGAGCTCGTCGGAAAAGAAGTCCTCCTACTCGCCGTACCCGTCGAAAGGAAGTCGTTCATATGAATCGTCATCAGGTACGCCACCCCATTTCGAAAAATTTACTCCGTTACTTAAATCCCCCAGTGAAATATTTGCCACCGAGAAGGACATGCTGCCTTTTGGCAAGCCCCGTCCTAACAGACACGGAAGTAAGGCCCGTCCGGGGGAGTATTGTGATTACCATCGAGGAAACGGGCACGCGACTGATGACTGCATACAGCTAAGAAAAGAAATAGAGGCTGCCACTAAAACAGGCAAGCTATCGCATCTGGTAAAGGAAATTAAAAGCCCAGAAAAACCTAGAGGCAAGGAAGGGCCTCCGAGGGAAGAGCCCCAATATATAGACATGATCAGAAGAAAAGTTGATGACGAAGAAGCCCCTCAACGAGCAGTCAGGCACAGAGTATATGACAATGAGAAATGGCTTGAAAGACCCATCACTTTCGCAGCATTAGGGCCTGACGAGGCCCAAGAAGCTCCTCTCAATGTCGCTGCTGACATAGCAGGACATCGAGTAGCCCGGATCCATGTTGATGGAGGCAGCGGGACAGAGATTATGTACGAACACTGTTTTGTGAGAATGATGCCAGATATCAGGGCAAAGGTTCAAGAAGATTACACGCCCTTAATAGGATTCTCGGGCGAAATGGTCAAGCCCCTAGGGAAGATAACGTTGCCCTTCACCATTGGGGAAGGCTTAACAAGGAGAACCATCGACCTGACGTGGTCTATAGTGAGAGCCCCGTCCAAATATAACGCCATCATAGGAAGGCCGGCTATCAGAGCCCTCAAGGCTCTCACATCAACAGCACATGGTCTCATGAAGTTCCCAACACCAGGAGGAATAGCGACTGTTGGCTCAGCATCAGAAATAGTGGCAACTGTTGATATCCTGCCAAAACTGGTGCCTAAAAACGGGATAGAAGAATGGATGGTGTGTGACAGGTACCCCGAGCAAACCATAAAGGTAGGCTCGCAGCTCTCTGAAAAATGGAAAACTGCCCTTAAAGAGCTGCTGATTGCAAACAGTGACATATTCGCATGGCAATGTGGAGACATGGAAGGAATCCCGTCAAGATATATTGAGCACCACTTAAGCATACCACCCGGAACAAAGCCTGTCAGGCAGAAAAAGCGAAGCCTATGCGAAGAGCACGCCAAGGTAGCTGCTGAAGAAGTTAAGCAGCTACTTGCAGCTAATATCATAAGAAGAATCAAGTACCCGGAATGGATAGAAAATCCTGTAATGGTGAAAAAACCTGATAGCTCCCTGAGAATGTGCATAGACTTCTCAGGGCTCAATGAGACTTGTCCAAAAGATTGCTATCCCCTTTCTGAAGTAGACGCAAAGATTGATGCTTTGGCCTCCTTCCCAATAAAATGCTTCTTGGATGCTTATAAGGGCTATCATCAGATCCGAATGGCCAGGGAAGATGAGGATAAGACCGCCTTCCACGCTCCAGACGGTACGTATTGTTACACAAAAATGCCCTTCGGGCTAAAAAATGCAGGGGCTACGTACCAAAGGCTCATGGATTGGCTCTTCCAAGAGCAAATCAGAAGGAACTTAGAGGTCTACGTTGATGATTTGGTAATAAAAAGCCAAAGAGAAGGAGATATGATAGAAGATATCAAAGAAACTTTCAACACCCTCAGGGAAGTAAATATGAAGCTAAATCTAAGTAAATGCTCTTTTGGGGTGGAAGATGTAACAACCCGTAAGTTTCCAAGGACTTAAAACAATAATATATACTTATGTGTTAACCGTGTTACGTAACTATTTACATGCAACGTGCCAATTTTATCATAATCACTTTCATTTACAATAGGAACATAGCCTTGACGTAGCCTTAGTTCATGTTGTAAACAATAATTGAACATGAAGACTTCTTTGCACGGAATGGTCGCTGGAATTTCAATAATAATAAAGCGACTAACCGAATCGTTTATCAAAATTACCAAACTATGTGGTAAACGTTAAACATTATTCCATCATCTTGGAATATATTATTAATCATTATCATATACGTTCGATTTAAACATAGACTTTGATCACTTTTTATCATTTTATGACTTACAGAAACTATTTCACATAAAATGACAACGTGTTTAGACGACGACAACGAAACGAGACTTGTGATCCATTCCCTACGTAAACTTTAATATATTTTACGTCCAAAACATTTTATTTAACTTTATTAACGTCCACGACACTCGTATTTTCACATGCATGTAATATATATATACATGCAACGTAATAATTTCATGTTATTAACCTTTGAGTGTTTTCATTCCAAACTAAGTTATTTTTATTTAAATTGTAACGTCGTGAATAAATATTTTATAAAACCTTCGAGACTCGTTTTGATTTATTTAATTCTCTCGTTTCTTCACGATTAAACCAACCATCACCTTGCCCCCTCTCCCTCGTTTTCTCTCCTCACGACCCGGTCACCCCACGGGTTCGAACCCGCGACCGTCCCCTCCCTCTTGGCCGATTACGAGACAACCAAACCACCCCCTTTCCATTTGAATTACTAGTTACTTGATGGTACTTGCATTTGACCTCCTTTTTGCCTTGTTCCATCACTCCCAACATCTTGCACACTCTATAGAAGTATAGGCAAAAGTTGTCTCCACCAAGGCCAAAACCATTACCCAATGGTTCATAGTTTCCCTCCAACTCCTCTTACCTTTCCCTCTTGTTGTTGCAGCCACAAACCCAACTAAATATCACAAGATTTCAAGTCTAGAACCCTCCTTTGAGAGTGTGTGTGAACCGGCCCCAACCAAAGGACCAAACCCGTCTCTCCTTCCCCCTTTTCGGTTCACAAAACACAACACACACACATAACACTTAACTTTTATATAACCATCCATAACTTACTAGACATTTATCTAACCAAACCAAGACCCAAACACTTTCATTCTTTCCATCTCTCTCACTCTAACCGTCCCTCTCTCTCTCTCGGTTACACTTGGACCGAAACCCACACAAACACTAACCAAATACTTCCCTTTTCTCAATCACTTTCATACTTAATCACTTTTCAGAGAATCTAGCCTCATTTAACACTTCCACCTTTCAAGAAACCTTCTCTCTTTGCTCCTCCTTCTCTCTAGAACCGTAAGTCCTCTCTCTCTCTACTCTCTCTCTAAATTTTCTACTCAATCTCTCATTCCATGGATGATTCTTGGTACTAGGAAGCAAGAACACTCAAGAACAACACTCATCATCATCATTTTCGGCCATTCATCTCTTCAACAAGGTTCCATCATCACTTTTCTTAGTTAAATCTTGTTCTAGCAAGTATTCCTAGTATTCTATCATAACTAGATCACTCCATTTACAAGTCTTGACTCACATTGTTGTCTAAACACCATTTTGAACTTTAAAAGCTTACTTACTTGTGTTTATCTCCATGTTTCACCATAGATCTTGTTACTAGAAACTCATGATAGTATTTACTCACATTATTATGTTCAAGAATTAGTTTGGTTAGACTTTTACACAAGTATTTGCCTAGTTTGCATTTTTAGTCATTAAACTTGTATTTATCATGTAATATGTGTAGATCTTGCAACTTTTGACCCCTTGATGCCTATGACACGTTTTTAAACAGAAAATATAGCCAAGACATGATATCTTAGACCTTATAAAGTTTGCTTGTACTTAAACTCACCATAGGAACCTTTTACACACAAAAGTACACTTTGTAAACCCTAGAAAGTGCCTTTTTCCAAAGATCCGTTTTGACCAGAAAGTTTAGACTTTTAACAGTAGGATATGATGGTTAAAGTGAACCTAGGACATAGCCAAAAGATCCCTTTATAAATTACTTGAATTTGGGCACAAACCGGGACTAAAACCGACACCCAACGAACCCGGAAACTCCATTTTTGTAACAAAACCCAAATCTGGTCCAAATGAACTTATAGGGTCATTTTAATGGTAAAAACATGTTTACAAACATATATGGTGAATTTAGGAACCTAATGATATCATTTAACGGGCAAACGGGACCAAAACGGCAAAACCGACACTAGTTACATCAAACCGGCAAAATCAATGCAAACCAACACTTGAAATATTTATCTACCCATTTTGGACAGAAACTAATCATATTTTATTATACTTGGTTGATTTCTAACTTAAACGGATAAATATCGTATAATCGGCGGTTACCGTAAGATCGCCCGGTTTTCAACTACTTAGTGAAATTAATCAATTTCTCATATGAAAACCCTCATTTTGACTTAATATTTATTTACATAAATATTTACCATCTTTAAATATTATTTGGGAATTTTTATATATTTTATTTAATTAAAAATATATACTTTACATTATTTCCAAATAAATACTTAACCGGATACACTTACTTTGACTTTTCAAATCACTTAACCCTAAGGCTACCATGACGTCAAGACTTGACCTACCTAATTGGAGTGACATTAATGTCAACCCAATTACTTATTATATTGCACGTCTTATAATTATCTAGGCTTGCATTTTCATTGATCGTGCTACCGATTTCCATCACTGAATCATGTGAGTTTTCACGGCCCCTTTTCTCTTTAACTATTTTCAATTACTTGGGGGAGAATTCATATTACTTTTACTATGCTAGACAATTAGACTTTGTTAACCTATCTGTTACATGTGCCTTTCGGCCGTCCACACCTTTTATTTCATGTTTATTCATGTTATAACCAAACCCCACTATTAACTGAATCCGATTAATTATCATATGAAACGGTAACGTTTGAATAGATCTATTGGGTTAACGCCCCTGCTCTGATTTGGTCGCTCCAATCATGACTCCGTTTTATTAGTCAAAGGGTACAAATTGTTATATCTTGCTTTTGCGGTATCCGCCGGACAAAGATGCCAAGGGTGGGTAATCAGTCAGTTTCGGAATTCAGGGTATATGGTAACATTTCAACAAGTCTTATCTGATTTTGTCAAGAATAGCATAAACAACCTTTCATAACAACTTTTGTATACTTTTCAAAGCTAGCTACTTTAAACCTGTGTGACTCACCAACAAAATTATTTGTTGACCGTTTTCTTATGTGAATTCTCAGGTGCTTAACATTTCTGCTGTTACCTATCTGGACCTGCTTTGATGACTGTTGCATTTAGGATCTTTCAATAAATTCTGGAGTAGGATTGTAGCCGTTGGAGATTTTCTTGGCATAACATCTGACGATGTCATGTCTCAAAAATCTTTTGAAAACTATTGTTTTGTGAAACTTAAAACAATTTGTGTAACTCATTACTTAAATTCCGCTGCGTAATGATTTGAAAACTCCAAAATTTACTCCAAACAATTACCAACTTCCAAACGGCTCTAGTTGTTGAATCATCCAGAGTACGTTCTTGACCTTGACTGTGATAACGCTGGTTCACATCCCGACACAAAATTTTACAGGGTGTGACAGAAGAGGGCAAGTTTCTGGGAGTAATTGTAAAGAAAGATGGGATACAAGCCCGTCCCGAAAAAGTGGCTGCCATCAAAGACATGAGGTCCCCAAGGACTCTCAAGGAGGTGCAAAGTTTGAATGGTCAGCTTGTGGCCCTGGGAAGGTTCATATCAAGTCTAGCAGACAAATCAAGGCCCTTGGTTAAAACTCTAAGAAAATGCATCAAGAAACACCAGTTCGTATGGACTAACGAGGCCGAAGAAGCTTTCCAGCACCTCAAAACCTTCTTGTGCGACCTCCCAGACCTAGCCATTCCTCAAGAAAAATAAACCCTCACCGCATAATTAGCCATTTCAGAACAGGCAGTTAGCTCAGTGTTGTTGGTTGAAAGAAAAGAAGGGCAAATCCCAATCTATTTCCTGTCAAGAACCTTGAAGGGGGCTGAAGAACGATACCCGGCAATGGAGAAATTAGCCCTATCATTGGTGCACACTTCAAGAAGGCTTCGAAGGTATTTCCAGGCACACCCCGTACAGGTACTCACCGATAAACCCATTCATACTGTGTTGAAAAAACCTGAAGTGTCAGGAAGGCTTGCAAAATGGGTGATCGAGTTAGGAAATTATGAAATCGAGTACAAGGGAAGGTCCTCCAGGAAGGGGCAAGTCCTAGCGGATTTCTTGATAGAAATCCCTCCTGAAGAGGAAATAAAGGACAGTCTCCCGCCAACAGTTAAGAGAGGCTCAGCCCCTTCATCCACTTGGAAGCTCTTCACTGACGGGGCTTCAAACGAAGAAGGGTGTGGAGCAGGCTTAATACTGACAAGCCCAAAGGGGAAGGAAATAACTTGCGCTCTCAAGTTCGACTTCACCACAACAAACAATGAAGCCGAGTACGAGGCCCTCCTGGCAGGCCTCAAAATGGCTAAGCAGTTAAAAGTGAAAAACCTCGAAGCCCATGTCGATTCAATGCTAGTGGCAAGCCAAGTCAATCAAACATACGAGGCTAAGGGAGACAAAATGAAACGGTATCTTGACAAGATAAACAATTTGGTGAAGGAGTTCAGCTACTGCAAAATCATTCATGTTCCAAGAAGCAAAAACAAGAAAGCAGACGCTCTAAGCAAAATAGCAGCGGTAGCATTCAGCCATTTGGGAAAAGACATAAAAGTAGAAATGCTCTCAGCCCCCTCGGTAGGAGAAAACATGGTAATGGCGATCGAAGAGGGAACGGGGCATCATGGATGACGCCTATCTATGAATTCCTGTCTGACGGAAAACTCCCAGACGGGTCAGAAGAAGCAAGAAAGATAAGGGCCAAAGCTCTCCAATACACCATCATGAATGATAGGCTGTACAGAAAATCTTACTTGGGTCCCTCCCTAAAGTGTGTGAGCGAAGCAGAAGCCTCTCAGATCATAAAGGAGATTCACGAAGGAATCTGTGGCTTACATGCTGGGCCAAAAACAGTAGTGGCTAAGGCTCAACGAGCCGGGTTTTATTAGCCTGGGATGTACAAAAGCGCCATTGAAGAAATCAAAAAATGCGACAATTGTCAAATGCATGCTCCGATCCCAAGGCATCCAAGGCACGATTTAGTTCCGGTAAGCTCTTCCTGGCCCTTCCAAAAGTGGGGAATTGACATAGTAGGCCCATTCCCCATGGCCCAGGGAAGAGTAAGGTTTGTCGTGGTTGTTGTCGATTACTTCACAAAATGGGTGGAGGCCAAACCTCTCACCACCATCACAAGCAGGCAGGTTCTGAGATTCGTGTGGGAAAACATCGTTTGTAGGTTTGGAATCCCTCAAACCCTTATAAGCGACAACGGAACGCAGTTCATAGACAGAAAGTTCAGAAAATGGTGCCTCGAACTAAAAATATGTCAAGCGTTCACTTCAGTAGCCCACCCCCAAAGTAATGGACAGGTGGAGCGGGTAAACAGAAGCTTAGTCGAAGGCATAAAAACCAAGTTGGGGCGAAAAAAGAAGAATTGGCTAGAAGAACTACCTCATGTGTTGTGGGCTCACAAGACCAACCCAAAACCCAGCACAGGTGAAAGCCCCTTCAGCCTAACCTATGGGACCGAAGCAGTCATACCCGCCGAAGTGGTTTGTCCGACAGACAGAATGGCCCTAGATGATAAAAGCAATGAAGAAGACCTTCAGCTGAATCTTAATTTGATTGAAGAAAGAAGAGAGATAGCGGCTATCAGAGAAGCCGCTCACAAAAAATAAATGCAAAGCCTGTATAACCAGAAGGTCAAAGGGGTAACTTTGAATGTTGGTGACCTGGTGCTCAGGGCCAACGAGGCCAGCAGGCAAGAAGACATGGGCAAGATTGGCCCAAGATGGGAAGGCCCGTACAGGGTCATATGGGCCAATGGTAAAGGGTCACACAGGCTAGCCATGATTAACGGGCCGGAAATCCCAAGAACCTGGAACATCCAGCAGCTTAGAAAGTATTACTTATGAAGTAGCTTGTCTTAGAAATATTATACCAGGCCAGTATATGTGGCAGATTTTGTAAAACATTGCAAGTATCTAATATATATGGCTTGACGAAACAAGCCAAATTTTCATGAAAAATTTGAGTATTACATGTCCTAGCATAATTTGTGAAACTTAAAATAAGGAAAAATGCAAACACATTGCCATTTGAAAAAGTACTAAGTAAAATGAGAATCAGGCTTCACAAGAGTCAAGTCCATTATTACCAAAGAGTCTTAAATGGGCGCCCTTAATAGAAAAGGTAGAAGCCCCTGGAAGACCTCACAAGGGTCGCTTGGGCACCTTCTGAAAAAGGAAGGCATAAAAAATGGCACAAAAATTTTCATGTCATAAAGAAAACATACCAGCCCATAAAGGATGGATGTCGAAAAACACTAAAAATATACATACCTAAGTATTGCAAAAGCTGTAGGGAGGACGCTCCTGAAAATAGTAGATAGCAAATAGGTAAAAGGTGTTAAACAAGTTACCATAGCATAATAAGCCCTTAACAGGGCACAAAAGGCAAAGGCCCCAAGGCCATTGCAAACATAGCAAATCATTGTACACCCCAACAGAGGGGCAAAGTGGAACATGTTTTCAAAACAAAGATTACAGACATAAAAAAGTTAATTGTTTCCAAAAGCAAGCACGCCTAAGGGCCGGGGGTTGCAGGGTCTTCAGGGTCCAGGAAATTGCGAACAGCTTCCATGGTCCACTGAGGGTTGGCAGCTACAGTCTCCAGCGCACTGAATGAAGCACCAACAAGCCCAGCTCCTGCTTCCTGCACCTTCTGGTCGGCTGAAGGGTCGTAGTATGGAGTATCTTCAAGGGCAGTCCCTTCAGCAGAAAACACGTAACCAGCGGCAAGGCCAAGCTGGTACCCAGCAGCAGTGCATGCATCAACAACCTTCTGAAACAAATGGCCAAACTGGGAAGAGGTGTGGACGCGTTTAACAGCCTTAGCAAGCCCCTCAGTAAGGAGCCAACGCTTGTCATCCTCCAGCTCCGTCACACGACCTTCCATGGCCACTCGATTTTCATTAGCAGCTCGAAGGGCCGCCATCTCTTTGTTAACCTTTTCCACAAGAGCACTGGCAGCTGCTTTGCCAGCCCGGGCCGATTGAACCTCTTCCCGAATAGCCTCAACATGAGCCTTCAAAAAAAAAGAGCGTCAATAGAGAAGGCAAAGCAAAAAATGTAGACAAGTAAGAAAGTAAGGAGCGGGAAAAAGAAAGCAAAGTATACCTCCAGATGAGAGACACTCCTGCTCCTTCTGAGCAACAATTTCTTTCTGGGCTTTCAACTGGTTTTCCAAATCACCCATCTCCTTCAACTTGTCATGAGCCAAGCTCATCTCCTTCCTGACATCAGCAACCTCTTTCTTCAGCTCATCAACACCAGCCTTATCACTTTCCAGCTCTTCCAAATCTCGAAGAAGATTGTGTTTATCCATTAGAACCTGCTCAAACTCAGCGGCGATCTTACCATACTTGGACCTCCACCTCTTCGCTTCACAGTCAAGCCAGTTAAGTCGCTTCTCCGCCTCAGTGGCAATCTTAAAGCACTGAACGGTTTGAATGGCCAGGAGATCCCCCAAAGCCGGGGTCCCAATCTTACTGGCAGCAGCACGTTCGGCCGGAGGAAGCGACCTCCTCATAAACTCCTTACAAGGCTTTACCCCGTCAATAATAGACCCTTCAGTAACAGTCCAATCAGGCCAATAAGGCTGGGTCTTGGATTCATCAGTAACTGGGGCAAGCCCGTTAGAATCATAGTTCGGCGCAGGAGATCGGGGAGGGTCATCAGCAAAAATCGTCTTGGCAGCTGGCAAGAAGGCATCAGACAATATAAGCTTAGTGCTCTGGTCAGAGCCAATAGTTGAAGGACCTAACAGACGAACCAAATTGGCAAACAAGGGAGGGGTCGATTTAGTAATCCCAGGAAAAAAGTAAGGCGTACCAGAAAAAGGAGCACCAGAAGCTCTAGGAAACGGCACTTTAGAGGAAGGACCTTCAGAAAAAACGGTAGTAGACACGGGAACCTCAGTGGTAGTAGTAGCTTCACTTGGGGGGACTAGCACGCTAGAAGGGGCAACAGAAACATCAACAGACGGCAAAACGCCAGCATCCAAATTAATTGGCTCCTTAACAGAAGGCTCAGTAGTTGGTGGAGTAGAAGAAGAGGGTTTAGAACCACTCCTAAGGTTCAACCTCAAGGCGGGACGCTTCAAGATCAGGGGATTAAGGGGCGGCATGGCACGCTTCTTGGTCTCCTTCGAAGTGGCATCCTCAGCAACCTTGGCTGAGGAAGAAGGAGACGAGGTGCTGATAGTGTCCGATGCTTGAGAAGTCGCTACAGGCTCTGAAAAGCTGACCCTCGGAGTCCCGTCCCCGGCTGGCACTGCAGTATACTCTAAGCCCTTCCCAGCGCTGCCTAAAATCTTGAGAAGATTCATTTCTGCAAAAACCAAGAGTTGTAGTAAGTAAAAAAAATATATGTACACAAAAACAGGCGCAAATGTAGGCCAAAAAAGCTACCTTTGCCCTTCTTCAGGACGATAAAACGTTGGCCATCAGGAAGCCCCTTTTTGCTCAAACCGACCATCACAAGAAGGCCTTCAGCAAAGGTTTTACAGGGAGTAGGATGGTCGGAAAGACGTTTGAGCAGCTCAGCATCGAAGCCGGTCTTAGGGGGCGGGTCATTGATGAGCGTGTCATCGGGAAGAAGGGGAAGCACCTCAGGAAGAAAGTCAGAAGAAACGAAAAAGTAACTATCTTTCCAGTTGTGAAGACAGTTAAGTATAGAATCGGTGCATGATGGGTACTTAGGAGCGCGACGCTTCTCAAAGGTTAACCAACTGCCATCACGCCGGAACTTATAGAACCGCCGGAAAAGGGGTACCGACGGATCTCCGGCGACAGCCTTGCATGCCACCTCAAAATGAACAATTTTGAGAAAGGCAAGAGGATGAACCTGCGAAAAATGGCACTTGTAGTATCGAAGAACAGACACAAGAAAGGAAGATAACGGATATCGAACATTACACTGCCGGAAAGTGGCCGTATAAATGGTTACTCGATCGGCAACGGCAACGGCCCGCTCCTCCGGCAGGGGCAACCTTGGGTTTAGGCGATTGGGAATACCGAAATCGGCAATAAAGGTGTTTAGATCATCGGCCGTCATTACAGAAGGGACAGATAAAAGATCTACCCGAGCCATGAAAAAAGCAGAGAAGAAGAAAAGGAAGCTAACCTGCAACGTGAGAGAACGATAATGGTGAAAAAAACCCAATCAGCAGCAGTTTAGAAAAGGAGAAGAAATTGTAATCAAGTGCAGTCTCGAATTTAAGAGAAGTTAAGCAGGCCGAAAGTTACGGCAGAAACTGCCACGTGACGGACGCGACGTGCGGTAAAATCCTAGCCACAAAACGTGGGTCCATCTGTAACCGCCCGAGGGTAAAACGGTAAAATCTGCAGGCGATGACATGATAGCTACTTATTGAAGCATCTTTTAGTGAAAGATGGGCCGGATCAGGGTTAAGCAAATTTAGCCCAACCCTTTTTTCACTTAGGATCTCAAAAGGGCTGGACTTGGGGGGACTTATTAGGCTATACCCCTAGAAGGCCATTCATAAGGGTCTCGAAAAATAGAAGGGCTACAAAGAAGCACCTCCCGAGGCGACAGGCTACGTAGAAGCCCTTGGTCTCGATGACGGGCCAAGGATACCACCTCGGGTATCGCCATGGCGGAAGGGATAAAGATAAACTCGGCAATAGGAATAAGCAAGCGAGTGTAGGGGATCTAGCCGACAAGAAGGACAGGCAAGTACGAGGAGGTACGATGCGACAGGTGATGTGAATAGCATCTCTGCCAATCCAGCCTGTTTCTCGGCGCTCGAAGCCCCTGCAGCTCCATCAAGCATTTAATGCTAGAAAAGGAGACGTGAAAGGGGAAATGACCATTTCGCCCTCGCGGGCCACTATATAAACGTTACTTAGCCAAACGGGTAAAGGATCCAGATTTCTCTCGAACATTTTCCTTACTTGCTCAATTCCTCTCCTCAAACAAACACTTACTATCACGTCGGAGTGTTGTCACGAAGACCCCCTTCGGGGCCCTTCGTGTCAAGGCTAACGGTGTTTCTGTTTTGCAGGAACCTTCACAAGGCTCATCCACGTGTAGCTAACCTCCGACAATCCTACCCCGTGATTCTGGGACGCAACAATCACCATCTCTCTACCCCTCTCGGCCCTCTCTCTTACTCGGTTCCATTTGGACCGAAACTTACACAAACACTAACCAAATACTTCCCTTTTCTCAATAACTTTCATACATAACCACCTTTTAGAGAACCATTTATCACATTCAATCTCAAGAACACTTCTCTTGCTCTCTTCTCTCTCTCTCAACCGTAAGTCCTCTCTCTCTACTCTCTCTCTAGATTTCCTACTCAACCACACATTCTTATGATGTTCCATGGTGCTAGGAAGCAAGAACACTCAAGAACAACCATCATCATCCTTATTTTCGGCCATCCTCATCTCCTAACAAGGTTCCATCTTCACTTCTCCTACAAAAATCTTATTCTTGCAAGAATACTTAGTCTACCTACATAACTAGTTCACTCCATTAGCAAGTCTTGACTCACATTGTTGTCTAAACATCATTTTACCCCATAAAAGCTTACTTACTTGTATTTAACTTCATGTTCCACCATGTATTCACCTACTAGAAACTCATGATAGTGTTTACTTGTAATATTATGTGCAAAATTTAGCTTAGTTGGACTTACACAAGTATTTGTTTAGTTTGCATTTTTAGACCTTAACTTTGTATTTATTGTGTGTTATGTGTTGATCTTGTAACTTTGGACCCCTTGATGCCTATGACACGTTTTTAGACTCTTAATATAGTCAAAATATGATATCTTGGACATTAGAAAAGTTACTAGTGCTTAAACTCACCATAGCAAACTTTTACATACAAAAGTACACTTTAAAAACCCTAGAAAGTTCTTTTCACTATGATGTTTTAAATGATTTTAGAACATGGCCAAAAGATCCCTTTACAAATTACTTGAATTTGGGCACAAACTGGGACTAAAACCGACACCCGATGGGCCCGGAAACACCATTTTTGTAAAGAAACCCAAATCTGGCCACATGAACTCATAGGGTTATTTTAATGATGAAAACATGTTTACAAATGCTTATGGTGAATTTAGGAACCTAACAGTGTCATTTAACGGGCAAACAGGACCGAAACGGCAAAACTGACACTAAATACACAAAACCGGCAAACTAATGCAAACCGACACTTAAAATAATTATCTACCCATTTTGGACATAAAGTAATCATATTTTATTTGACTTGATTGATTTCTAACTTAAACGGATAACTATCGTGTAATCGGGGGTTACCGCAAAATCGCCCCGTTTTTTGTTAACTAGTCAAAATAACCAATCTTCATATGAAAACCCCCATTTTGACTTAATATTTATTTCTATAAATATTTACCATATTTTATTTAATTAAAAATATATATTTTACATTATTTCCAAATAAATTCATAACCGGATACACTCACTTTGGCTTTTCAAATCACTTAACCTTAAGGCTACCATGGAATCAAGACTTGACCTATCTAATTGGAGTGACATTAATGTCAACCCAATTACTTATTACATTGAATGTCTTATAATTATCTAGGCTTGCATTTTCGTTGATCACATTTCTGACTACCGTTTCTGAATCATGTGAGTTTTCATGGCCCCTTTTTCCTTTAACTATTTTATCTTTGGGGGAGAATTCATACATACATTTTTCCATATTAGACAATTAGACCTTGTTATCATAACTGTTTCATGTGTTTTTCCATTGTCCACACTTGTTATCTCATGTTCATTCATGCTATAACCCAAACCCCACTATTAACTGAATCCGATTAATTATCATTTGCAAACGGTAACGTTTGTATAGATCTATTGGGTTAACGCCCCTGCTCTGATTGGTAGCTCCAATCGTGACTCTGTCTTTTGTCAAAGAGTACAAATTGTTATGTCATATTTATGCGGTACCAACCGGACAATAGGTACCAAGAGTGGGTAAACAGTCAGTTTCGGTATTCAGGGTACATGGTAACATTATCAACTAGTCTTATCAAATATTGTCAATTATTAACATGAACTGATTTCAATTACTATTTTCATTCAACATTTAACTGCTAGCACTTTAAACCTGTGAAACTCACCAACAATTATTTGCTGACGGTTTTCTCGTATGAATTCTCAGGTACTTGAACTTAATTGATGTGCATGCATCGGACCTGCTTGCTTGTTTCCTGCCTTTGCATCTTAGGATTCTTCATTGTTTCTGGAGTATGGTTTAGCTTTTGGAGATTTTCCCGACATAATACCTGACAGTGTCATGTCCTAAAAATCTTTTGAAAACTTATGTGTTGTAAACTTAAAACTATTTACTTTTCTCATTACAATTAATCCGCTGCGTAATGATATTGGAAAAGCTCCTATTTACTCCAACATTTTAACAATTTCCAAAATGGCTCTAGTTGTTGAACCATCCAGAGTACGTTCGTAACCTTGACTGTGATAACTGTTTCGCATCCCAACACAAATCTTACAGGGTGTGACATAATCTATGCTAGGATGATTCTATATCATTTCCGTTTGTATTTAAGGTGTCGTGAATACGCTGCTGGTACTTCCTATATATATACATGTGTAATACAATAGGAATGTTATAGGCCCAGTCCTGTGTAGGTTTCGCTATGGTGTAACAGGACTAATAACATTATATCTATAAAACACTTATTCCATATACGAGTAATGGGCTGGTGTTGGAAGATGTTATGAGTCCAAAATACAAAAATTATTTACATGTACTTTTGAAGATGTTTTTAAAGAAGTTTTAATCTAAGCAAGATTGTCTAAAAAGGAGGGTTTAGGGGAAGTGTACAATTCAAGCAGTGGATGAAAATCCACTGGAGTAGCGACAGTTACTCAGGAGGTCGGGAGGCGACGACCACCTGAATGGACTAAGTTTAGTCCCAGTTAAACAATGCTTAGTAAAAATGAGGTTTGCTTATAATGTTTCGTATAATTCTTTATGTTTTATACTTAATGATTATTTTTGTTGATACATGAACCTTGTGTGACCGTTACTGTTCGAATTGTCAAAACAGACTGAGTCGACTGAGACATGAACCGGGATCCGAACTCCAGCCGAACTGAAGTTCGTGTACATCGGAACTTGATTCGAACCTGAGTTCGGATAGGGTTCGGATGGATCCCAGTTCGGACAGAATTACACGAGTATAAATAGTTTCGTCTTTGTAATTCTTTGTAAGTGTTTTGTCGAGAGTCTGTCTAGATTAATATGTTGAGAGGGGAGCTTCTGTCCAACCTCCTCGATCCTTAATCGTCGTATACTCCTTCGGTTTATGTAATCATTCAACACAATATATGACAAAACTTTCATCTCGATAGTATCAACCATAGAATCGATCCTTACTTGCTTTTTCATGTCACAGTGGATGGGTCCTGGAGGCCCAAGGTATTTTAGAGTATTAGATTATTTTTAATACTGAAGGTTTAAATGTTATGTCTTGGTGTACCTCTGTTATGTTTTATACCCATTAAACGTTTAAAAAGAAGGGGGGCCGTTAGGCCCAAATGTTTGAAGTAACCTTTCAAGGAAAGGTAAAAGTTTTTAAGTGCTTAGAACTCACCAGCGTAAGCTGACCTTTAAAAGTATGTATGTCAGGTATTGGTGATGTTAAAGTAGCAAGGGAAGGGCTCTAGTGAGGGCAGATTAGATGGGTAAGCAATCAGGAAGGACTCGGTAGTAGACTGGCATAGATATAGATAAGATCTAGATGTTATAGTATGTTGTAATCTTCCTTACTATTGTACTTGGCTATATATAAATAAAAAGTTTTTAAATTCCGCTGCTTAGTTATCTCTGTTGTACCATGTGTTCATGAGTAAATTTGATGTGTGACCCCTCCCGGTGCCAAGTATGGGAGTGGGTGTCACAAAAACGTAGGTGAATTGCTTAAAAGTGATACGTACGCCAACACCAACCAAAATTATGTGATTTGACCAAATTTGAGCATTCTTATGAGTGACGTGACGTATTTATAATCCTTTTGAGTGGATTAAATGTGATTAACATGTTGTGATCATGAATTGGGTAATTTGAGTGAAAAAGGGACTCGAAAACATCAAGAAATGAAGAACCGAGCACGTGAATCGAGAAAACATCACAAAATTTCTTCAGGAAAGCTCCAAGTGTATCGCTTGGCGCATATGAATGCCCCAGGCGATACGCTTAACTTGGAATTTCCAGCAAAACCCTAAATTTGCTCTATTTAAGAGCATTAAGCCTCCATGCTCTTCATTTGCATTCCCTGCTCCTCTAAAACGACCTTTTACCTTTGTAAATCACTTTTTCAAACCCTAATAATCATCTTTAAGATTAAAGATTAAGGTTTGGATCCTCCATTCTCAACCCCTTTCTTATGTTTTTCGGTTTACCGGTAAGTGCTCTCCTCCTTCCTTCATGCTTAAGGTCTGAGCTTTATGGGTTTTTAGGATAGATCTAAATCCTAATTGATGATATCTTCTAGATATATTTATTTCTCATGCAAAGATTGAAACTTTATGGTTAATTTTGGCTAGATCTATGTTTGCTTGATGATATGTGTAGATCTATGGTTTTGATCATCAAGATTGTATTTTTATGCTTGGAAATTGTTAGATCTTCATCATGCATGCTATCTAGGGTTAGATCCATGTTATTTGATCATCAAGTTTGCATTTTTATGTCATGAAATATTTAGATCTATAATATGCATGTCACCTAGAGTTAGATCTATGGATTTGTCCATCAAGTTTACATTTTTATGCTCCAAAATGACTTAATCTACCTCATGCATGTTATTTGACTAGATCTATGTGTTATGAACATCAAGATTTCATGCCATAAAATGTTAGATCCATAATATGCATGTCATCTAGGACTAGATCTATTTGTTATAATCATCAAGATGGTATTTTTATGTTCTGGAATGCTTAGATCTATAATATGCATGTCACTAGGGTTAGATCTATATGTTGAAATCATCAAGTTTGGATTTTTATGTGTTAAAGTGGTTAGATCTACAACATGCATGCTAATTAGGGTTAGATCTATGTTTCTCATCATCAAAATTTGATGTCTTTGCTATAAATGATTCATGCTATGTTTGGTTAGATATATAGGTTTTAGGAAAATTGGATTTTAATAATCCAAGTTATTACCAATTGGCCAATATTAATCCCAATTTCAAAATTGACCTACATTAATCCCAATTATTAAGGTGTTGGATTTCATTGGACCCCCGTTAAGTTTTCCTTAACTCCGTTAGTTTTTTGCTGACGTGGCAGCCACGTGGCTATTATTAATCAGTGACACATCAGCAAAAAACTAACGGAGTTAAGGAAAACTTAACGGGGGTCCAATGAAATCCAACACCTTAATAATTGGGATTAATGTAGGCCAATTTTGAAATTGGGATTAATATTGGCCAATTAGTAATAACTTGGATTATTAAAATCCAATTTTCCTAGGTTTTATGATAAATTATGACTAGATTTAGGTTTGCATGCTACATCTAGGTTTACCTTGTTATATTTTATGTGCATAATGACTCTTATTGACTTTATTTGACTTTCCATAATATTAGTTAATATAGGAACCCATGATTTTTGTCTTTAGAATAGGATTGGACCCATAATTAATCCGTACGTTATCACTTGAGTAAACCACCAACGAGTCATGAGTTGGTTTAAGTCATGTTGTGTCGTATCGAGTCTCGATTGACATTTTACTTATTTATTTATTTATTTATTTTGGCTCTATCTCGGTCAATCATCAAGGTGATCTCCAGATTTGATTATCATCTTGTTATCGCTAGTCTTTTCACATCTCCACTCCATTTACCATGTGAGTATTCATAGCCCCTTTTTACTTTATTTTTTGTGGTGCAACATGTTCGATTATTCAAACTGTAGAACGATGCTCTTTACTCTAAAACTACATGCGTATTCAATGACCATTATTTGTTAATCTTGGATGCTAAATCTATGTGATTTATATGTTATGTTTGTGAACGACCTCTAGAACGACCTCGTGTGATATTACCTGTAAAAAACCGGGGTTTCAATGATAGATCTATCGTGATGACCCACCTGACTTGACCGGTATTTGGCATCGGGTGATTGGTAACCTTATGGTCAGGGTTGGATCATACACTCTTGTTACTCTATATCATATTATTTATCGTAGTTGATTACACTTAATCTCATGGAACACATGCTTTTAATCTATGATGCTCTATCAAACCTATGTTTACACACCAAGTATTTTTAGTTAACTTGTATGCTGAACATGTTGCATGTAATGCAGTTTGACTTGGATATCGTCACTATAGGAATGCGTAGGCCTAGAGTGACCTAAATTAATGATTGAACTCATGTTATGCCATGTTATTTTGTTTGGACATGTAAACTTGAATTATGGTTATGTTTTGGTTATTTATGATATAGGTTAAGTTAAGTATATCACAACGTTTTAAATAGCTTTCCGAGCATCTGGACAATCATCGCACTCCGACATATTCCGCTGTCAGTTGGGGTGTGACAGTAAAGTGCCTAACTCTCTCTTGCTCTCTATGAAAGACGCCATTGTTGCTCATAAGGTTTGGCCTCTTTCGGCAACTCACAAGAAAATTCTTCACGGTATATTTCTCACGAATTTGTGGTGCATTGTGTAACATTTTCATTTTACACGGTTGTGAAACCTAACCCATTTTAAAATTCTGTGTTTTCTTGATTTACGGATTAATAAGTATCGGGATAATTTTCGGGTATTTATACCTCAAAATAAGGTTTTTAGATGATCCATAATCGTTTTTCAAAGAAAAATATTTAACTAAAAGCTTTTGGAACCAATTGGGTTCCTTGAAACGAAAATAAAGCAATTCGCGGTTTTTACGCAATTTCGGTACGCGATTCATTGTTAACCAGGAGAACATGTTTTTGAGTATTGTATGTTAAATTTGATATATTTACGAGTCTATTAGTCTGAAGTCACATCACAAGTCATCACATACAAGCCGAGTCATGAAACATTAGTGATTAACCTAAAAGTGATACGTACGTCAACTTGGCTTAAAACGTGTTATTTGAATTTAAATGTCATTTGTAAATTGTTATATGTCATATTTGTACTTAATTTTATTGGGTTGAATGTAATGAATCTAATGGTGATTAAATGGGAAGCAAAACCCTTGAAATCTGTGATCAAAATTCGAAAAATCACCAAAAGTCAACAAAAGTCAAACATTGTTAGACCGAACCGGCTCGCGTATCGTGAGCCTTGTGCTCACCTGCTTCGCGATACGCGCTGGGTCAAACATTGGGCTGATCGTTTTTCTTGCACTATTTGTACGTTGTAAACCCATTCTTTCTTATTTTTATCAACACTAAACCCTTCCCAGCCGTCATAAACCCTAATCCATCACTCACCATCAATTCTTTGAACATTAAGGCTCGTTTGGGGGTAGATCTAAGTGCCAAATCATCACCATAATCATCCTCCACTATCGGTAAGTGTTGCTTCTTGTTTTGTTTGACTAGCTTGCATCAAGATTTATTTTTTATAGTAGTTTTAGGTTTGATCTATGTTGTGCATACTTGATATGTATAGATCTAATGATATCCATGATAAAAATGTTAACTTTGAGGCTAAAGGTTAGGTTTTTATGAGGATAATGTTAAATCTTGCATGTGTAGTGTTAAAGACATGATATTGATGCATGTTTGATGATAAAGATGCATGTTAAATCTTGCATGTGTAGTGTTAAAGACTTGATATTGATGCATGTTTGATGATAAAGATGCATGTTTTTTCTAGATCTAGGTTTTGGAAGGTTAAAGATTATTGCTTGATGTTGCATGTGAAATAAATATTGAGTATTTATGCATAACTATGCATGTAAACTATGAACGACGATATTATGATAATGATTGCTTTGGCAGTTCATAAAATACATGTAGATCAAGCATGCTTACTTAATAAATACTTGGTTTTGATGAAAAGATAAGGTGAAGATTGGATCTTTGATGAAGCCTTGCATGTAAATTGTTAAATTATGGTTTTAGTCATAATATATATATATATATATATATATATATATATATATATGTGTGTGTGTGTGTGTGTGTGTGTGTGTGTGTGTGTGTTGCTAGAAAAATGATGTCAAAAGAGGAATTGTCACCATTTTGCCACCAAATATGTTGTGAAAAAATCCTTTGTACATGCAAGTCATAATCACGCACGAAGACGAACTTAAAAAAAAAAAGTTTTGCCACCAAGTATGTTTTGGTAGCAAAAATGGTATGAAAAGGGCAATTGTCACCATTTTGCCACCAAATTGTGTTTTGGTAGAAAAATGGTGTCAAAATAGCAATTATCACCATTTTGCCACCAAATATGTTATGAAAATATGTGCAGGTCATAATCACTCAAGTTATACACAATCACGCTTTATTTCATAAGCCATTGTCACCATTTTACCACCAAATATGTTGTGAAAAAATGTATAGGTCATAATAACGCAAACTTTATTTCATAAGCAATTGTCACCATTTTGCCACCAAATATGTTTTGAAAAATGTACAGGTCATAACCACACAAGTTATACATAATCACGCAAGCTTTATTTCATAAGGAAATTGTCACAATTTTGCCACCAAATATGTTTTGGTAGCAAACTGGTGTCAAAAAGGCAATTGTCACCATTTTACCACCAAATATAATAATTACGCATGCTTTATTTCATAAATCACGCAAAGGTTACGGGGATACATAACGAGTTTTAAAAAAAGTTTTATTCTTTTTATAAAAAAGTATAGCAATACTATACTTGAATGAAAGAGAATTAAATGCTCGATTTTATGGTGTATTTTTTTTTAAACTGATGTCATATAAAAAAGGTATAGACATTTAAAAAAGATGGGGGAAACTTAAAAATGTGGTTATACCAATTTTACCCTTCCAGATTCTTCTCACGCTTAATTTTTTATGTACACACTAGATTAGAAATAAGTTGATTTGCACCATTCATTTCACAGATCAATGACCCAAAAACCTTCGCACACTTCATCCTTTGTATTTGAACTTTCATATATATATATATATATATATATATATATATATATATATATATATATATATGTATAGGATAAGTATATGGTGAAAACCCATATGAGTTATGAAAACCCCACACACCCATCCAAGGGTTCCTCATGCTTCCACATCACCATTTTAAACCTCTTTTGTCATCTAGTAAACAAGGACAAAAAAATTATTTAACTACCCTTCAATATATTCTTTTTTTTATTGTTGTCAGATTAAAACCCCTTCAATATATATATATATATATATATATATGTATAGGATAAGTATACGGTGAAAACCCATATGAGTTATGAAAACCCCACACACCCATTTCAAGATGTCAAAATTTTTAAATCTCTAATTTCTCCCTATCTAGCAAAAGCTCTCATCATCGGATGCCTAGTTATCTCTATCGGGCACCACCATCCCCATCCAAAATAGTAGCGACGATGCCTCATACGTTCTCATCAAACATTCAGATCCGACATATCGACAACCTTCAGATCCGCTATCGGTCGTTCAGTTGAAGTTCAAATCGTCAATTGAGGTTCAAATCGGTTAGTTGCAGAGAAACAGTGCAACGGTGATGAGGTTTGGATCCGGTGCAACCTTCAGAGCCGTCTCCGGCATTCAATAGTTGAGGTTCAAATCGGTGAAGAAGAAAGCTTCTCGTCTAAATATGAAGAAGAAAAGGTGAAGATTTGAAACAACAGGTAATGGTTCGGGCGATGGTGGCGATGGCGGCGACAGTAAAATAGCAGCTCATGTAATCATTTTGCTCTCTTCAGTGGCGGCTAAATCGAGTTATGAAGAAGCCGATGCGACAGCGACATGGGTTGAGAAAGAAGACGTGCATAAGTACCTAGTCGTCGCCGCCGTTGGTAAGTTTGGTAATTTGGTGAGTTTTTTAAATCTGGAATTTATTTATCCTCCTTGAATAACTTGTAAAAAAAAATTATCCTCTTTGAATATCTTATTTTATATATGTAATAACTAATGTTACATATGTAATTTTACCAAAATGTTACATTTATAATTTTACCTACTTAATATGTTACATCTCATTATGATCCAAATTTACATATATAATAGCCAGAATTTAATTCTTCTATATGATCTTTTTAAGAGTTTTTTTAATATGGTGGTTTTTAAGAGTTTGGCCCCAAGTTGGATTTTGATTCCACCATGGAAAAAGTAGAACACTAAAAATGATTTACGTTTGGTAATTTTTGTGGGTGAATGAATGGATAATTAGTTATTTGGTTATATCCATTAGCAAAAGAAAACTTACTATGTAATATACATATTTAAATTTACATATATAAACTTCTACATTTATGTTTTTACATATGTAATTTACTTACGTAAAATATAATATGTATTTTCTAATCTTGATACATATGCAAATTTACATACGTATAATGTTATATTATGTTAATTTACTTATACAAACTGTTACATATCATTATTTATTTAAATTTACATATGTAAACCTCTGCTACATATGTAAAATTTTGTTTGTTTCATATTATATCTCATTTTATATATAAGTAAATTACATATTGATTGGACTAATTAACTTTTTTTTTTGTAGGTGAATGATTTTTGTGTCAAAGATGAGAACGATTATCAACAACTGAAGCATAAATAGTTTTTTTTTTTATTTTCACGTTAGCTTGTTATATTTTTTTTTGTTTTGCTTAATGTTGATTTGTGACGGTTACTTATAAATTAATAAAATATATTTATCAATTTTTGTTTCATTTGTCCAGATAATAACATATGTAAAACGCGCGCATAAAAAGAATGTTTAATAGCAATTACAAATTTTTACATATGTAAAATTCCGTGACTAGAAATTCAGAAAGTAAGAGAGAGAAATTGAAAAAGTAGAAGAGATAAATTTAAAAAGTATGAGAGATAGTATTGATTGGTGTATTGGTATTTGTAAAAGTATGAGAGAGAAATATGGGTAACATTACTATCTTAACATTTTCTACCTTTTTGGCATTAAATAAGTGAAAAAGAAAATACAAAAAGTAAGATTTAATCTCATCCATTAAGTGAATGAGATCAATTGCGCATATAGGGTTTCAAGGCTCAAGTGGGTTTCCACCATATCCATACCTTATATATATATATATATATATATATATATATATATATATATATATATATATATATATATATATATATATGTATATGTATATGTATATGTATATAGGGTGAGGTTCATTGTAGACCCCTTAGAAAACGTAGACCCCATAGACCCCTTTTTAATCGTCTGATCTTAAAACAACGCGTTTATTTACATTAGGGGCACGATGGTCAACTAAATTTTTATCAAATCAGAGAACCATCACTGCACAAATTACACCAAATTCCACCGGAGAACCACCGTAGAACCGATCATATCGAACAGCCACCGGAGAACACTGTTGCACCGAGCATACCCAACAGCCACTGGACGACCACTGTCGTAACGAGCATAACAAAAGTAATCGAGTTCAGAAGTTGCTGTTCCGATTGGAAATTCATCAATCAAGATGCGGATGGAGTCGAAACAAGGATCTCCGCCGTATCACAGCATTCTCGGCGTTTTTGTTGATTCCTCCGGTGAGCACATCGTCATGCTTATCATAAGCTTGCATGGTAATACTCTGGTTTTGATGTAATTCAATCTATTAATACCTTTTAATTTGATGGATGAGAAGCATCTGATAGTGTAATTTTCAATCTCGTTTGGTGTAGTAATGACATCAGGATAAGAATCGATCGCTTCTGGGAAAAGCTAAAAGAAATTACAACAAATTCAAGGAGCTCATTCAGGTTATAATCGGTTTTGTTATGTTATGCATGCCAACTGTTTGATAAAATGCCAACTCTTTTTAATTCTTAATTTTGGGCTATAAAACAGTGTTATCAGATCAGAGAAAGAGATCAATGTATGATGTTGGATTTATGATCCTCAAGATAAAGAAGACTAGCTAATTAATTTCCTTTCTTCTTGATTCTCTTCTTATTGTAATCTGGTCATTAGTTCATAGGCTTTAATTTTCTCTATGTTGAATTAATAATTACTTGTTAATTTACCACTTTTCTAATTAAGATTCTGCCGATTTCAAACAAGAGATGTCATCCTTGATGAAAAATGTGAAGAAATAGGTAATTAAGGCTTCAAATATTTCCAAATGTGACTTTAATTTTGGATTTTCACAACCATTTTAATCAATTCACATGGTAATTAAAAACTTATGCTTAACAGGACAAAATGTACAGATTTGGTGAAATACAAACCATGGTTTGGGAAATGGCACAAAGTTTTAACCATTCAGTCTCTTCTTATGCTAATGATGATGGTATTTGGTCACAAGAAATGTTCACTTTGAATGATGATTCAAGAAGATCTAAAAGAGCTCGAGCCAACGGAAACCCCTTTTTGAGCATGGCTTCATAGATCACCTAGACTCGTGTATATACTCGAGCCTTTCCTTTCATCAATCGTTGTTTAGGGTGGGCCAACCGATATTGAACTGATTCGATGGAGAATAGGAAAGGATGTTATCATTGTCCGACATTGAGCTTGATCAAAATCAAGATTGAAGTTCTTGAGTATGCATAAATTTTGTAATTGCAAAATTTGTTCTGATTGGAAAACCTTTAGTTATGAAGGTTTTGGGGCCTTGTACAAGGGTTTGGTTACCAACTTAGTTAAGGTATATATCACTTTTGAGTTTTAAAACTCATTGTAAATTATAAAACTTATTGTTGAGTTTAAAACTCACTTTACATTATAAAATCCACTGTAAATTATAAAACTCACTGTTGATTTTAAAACTCGCTGCAAAATATAAAACTCATTGTAAATTATAAAACTCATTGTTGAGTATAAAACTCACTTCAAATTATAAAACTCACTGCTGAGTTTAAAACTCATTCCAAATTATAAAACTCACTTTATAATCTCACTGTTAGTTTTAAAAATCACTGCAAATTATAAAACTCACTTTATAATCTCACTGTTACTTTTAAAACTCACTGTAAATTTAAAACTCATCGTTGAGTTTAAAACTCACTGCAAATTATAAAAAGCTCACATTATTATCTCATTGTTGAGTTTTAAAACTCACTGTTGAGCTTAAAACTCACTGCAAATTATAAAATTCATTGTTTAGCTTAAAACTCACTTCAAATTATAAAACTCACACTAAATTATAAAAATCATTGTCGAGTTTAAAACTCACTCCAAATTATAAAACTCACTTTATAATCTCGCTATTAGTTTTAAAACTCACTACAAATTATAAAACTTACCGTTGAGTTAAAACTCACTGCATATTATAAAACTCACTGTTAATTTTAAAACTCGTTGTAAATTATAAAACTCACTTTACAATCTCACTATTAGTTTTAAAACTCACTGTAAATTTAAAACTCATCCTTGAATTTAAAACTCACTGCAAGTTATAAAGCTCACTTATTATCTCATTGTTGAGTTTAAAAACTCACTGTTGAGTTTAAAAATCACTGCGAATTATAGAACTCACTTTATAATCTCACATTTGTTTTAAAAACAGTGAGTTTTCACTACTAGAAAAAGGACCTTTCTTGACGCGCGAACGATGACGCGCGGTCTTTAATGACGCGCAAAAACGAGTGTCATAAAAAAACTGTCAAGAATCGTAAAATTTAATGAGTAGATGACGCGTTATTTTGCGGGTCATAAAATATATGTCATAAATAAAAAAAACACGGAGTACACATTAGGCGCGCGTCATCTTTAAAGTGTCATTTTATATTTTTTATTTTCCTTCTAATATTTTTGCCCTAAAATTTCGAACTTATCTGCCGCTCACAAAACCCACTCCCGCCGCTTCAATTATTTTAGCCCTAAAATCTGGTGCGCCTTCTTCATCCCACATCCTGCTCGATCTCACATCCGCTCCATCTCATCTCGACATTTTACCTTAAAATGCGGCACGCCTCCTTCATCTCGCTCCATCTACGCAAGTCCCACCACAACGAGGAAGACGAGGTTATGAAGAAGAAGAGGACGCCGACCTGAATTTGATGATGGTAGCCAATCTCACACCACACGCTCCGCCTCTAATGCTTCAACTGGTGTTAATATCCTCTTCAATGAAGGCTCATCGTGAGTTCCAAGAACCCTAATATCACTATCTTACGATTACCGCCTCAACTCTCAATATTACCGCCTCTACTCTCGATATTTCTTCAACGACGGTGGCTTCGGTATTTCTTATCTTTCATAAACCCTAATATTACTCTCGTAGACTCTCTGTGTACTTAACCCTTAGAAACAGGGGCAATGACGATGAATCTCTAGTCGTCTGGGTGAATCGGTGGTGCTTGAGATGTACCAAATCTCGGTGGGGTAATTTTCCGGCGGCAGAATACGATTTATGCCCCCGTGGTTGTTGGAGCCATGGAGGTTTTATCCTATTTTCACCAATTGTTTCTATAGATCTGAGCCTTATTCTCTATTCGACATTTTTTCATTTGATCTTTTTCTTGATTATTTACAGATCTGATTCTTTATCATGCTATAATATTCAAAAATTTTACCCAAAAATTTCAAAATCAATGTATAATTTTGCTTTGTGAAGAGGTTGTATGAATTTGGACCTATTTTGGCCTTATAGTGGAAATTAATAGGATTTTCTTTGCTGTTATCTAGCTGAGAATTGCAGCCATATGTTCTGATTGCTTTTAAGGATCTTATATATTACTGCAATTTTCAACTTAATTTAAGCCCCTGTAACAGAAGTTGCTTAAAAAGCTCATCAAAGTTGGTCATAGCAGTTTGGTAATTGCCTTCGGAAGTAGAGTAGGTGAATGTAATTTCTATCGGAAAAAAGAAAGTCTGGAAAGAAATTTGACTACGTGTATATTGCAAGGGTCTAACAGTCTTTTTTTCTTTTAATATTTTGTCATGTTTGGTGTTCAAGCTCATTAGTTAACCCCTTCCAAGAACCCCTGTCGCTCAAGCGGTTCGCCAAACAGGTATCTCATCCTTGCAATTCAATAATATTTCATTCTGTTAAAATATATTGTTATAGGTGAAGTTTTATTGAATATATTTATTTTTTAGATATATCAGTTGGTTTCTCAACTCAATAATATTTATTTTTCAAATATATTGTTTAGGCTTAACTTTATGTAGTAAACCTTATTAGGAAGGTTTTGATCTCTTGAATAAGTGAAATAGGATTACACTCTCGATTTGATGGTTTCACTGGTTTGTTTTTAATTAACGCCTCATGACTTGAAGCTTAATAGTCTATTATGAAGTAAAGCAAATTTAGTTTAAAAACATGGTTAAAATAAAACACAAGATGCTGAGATCCTAAGTCTTTAGACCCTGGCCAACAAAAAAAGGTGAACATGGTTCTAGCTAGCTAGCTTAGCTCTTAATAACTCCGTTGTTCATATTCTTGCCTTTCTTTATGCAAATTAGTTTTTGGATTTACATTAAAGACAACTGTGGGGTGGACAGAATTTGGACATGAAAAGTAATTAATCAGCACATTAACCTATAAAGAAAGAGGTTGATGGTCCTTATGTCCTTGGAACTTCTCTTCAAAAATACACTGACTTTGACTATCCAAATGATTTTCCTTTTTTGAAAATGCATTTTTATTATCACGAATGTTGGGTTTGGGTTTTGTTTTGGAAATGATTGTGGATCTTGATTTGTTTAAGATGGAAATTGTGAATAAATGTTTCAGCCAAGTTACTGTTAAGGAAATCATTGATACCTTGATAAAACTGTAACCTTTTACACATCAGATTTTGATTTTTAGTAGTAAATTTCATACATTTGAAAACTGATAGGAAAGTGAAGCTGCAAGAACTCATGACGGGTGGTGGCTTTCGGTCATAAAAGGCTCAAATATTCTTCACCATTGAGCTTGAAGGTTACCTTGAGATCAGTAAGTGCCTTCAATATTTAACTTCATAGATCAACTGGATTGAAAGTTTTCTTAATTTCTTGTTCAGATACGTGAAGGTCGGTTTCCGACTCTTGATCAGTGTTTTATTTATGAACAACGGATAGCATTTCAAGGGATTTCTGGTCAGATATCAAGTGATTTCAGTGAGGTACGGTACAATTTTGGCCAGATATCTTGTTGTCTTCATCAACCGCGGAAGATCTATTTGATGGTGCACCCCAGGTTGAACTAATATCATAAAACTTTCTTTTTCTTGATTGTGTTATTCTTTCATGAAATGTCCTTAGTATATTTTCGCTGATGCTTATTTGTTATTATTAATTTTTAGGTTCAAAAAGCACTTGGATATAAAGAAAATTCGCTAGCTTAAGAACACTATGGTATTCTACTTGAAGTAGTCAAAGTTCTTATTGATTTGAATCTGGTTGTCACCAAGGCTTACATCTCATCATATGGGAGATGGTTCATGGATGGTAAAAGTATCCGGTACTTTCTCAAAGGTTTTACCTGCTAGATGTTTTTTTTAATCAAATTTCATTATTCCTAACCCGCACATTGCTAAGGTTTTTGTTTTGTTCTAGGTTCTTCAAGCGCAAACAGACTTGCTCTCATCTAACCAACTCTCTAAGGAAATGGAAAAATTAAATTTGAAGTTTACAAGCAGCAGTTCAAGGATGAGAAACAATGGTGGTCCTGATTTGCCAACACCCAAAGTATATGTAGATGATGTAGAGACAGAGGCCAACTCATATTTCCATCAAATGTTCCCTGCTCAGTTAACTGTTGATGCAATGATTCAAATGCTAGCTTGATTCAAGGAGTCTTCTGAAAGAAGGTTAATCTTTATTCATTGTTGTCTGGATATTACTAATGATATTTTCTATTTTTATTGAACCATAGTCTGTAGTTATAATGTTACTAACCTTGGGTATCATCAAGGTGTAAAAGGCTGTTGGCTTCATGGGCTCTAGTTTTGTGTTAAAGTTTTCTGTTCTTAAAGGGACCTATAGTGGAAATGGCTACCAATGGTTTTTGTATTAATAACAATGTATTTAGCTAATGACGTGACCTTCTGTTAATTGGTTTTTTGCCTGATTTTCTTTTTGTTTGAAATAAAGTTCTTGTCACAAGTTATAAATAGCACTTGGGTTGGAATCACCTGGTAAATGCCAATTGAAAATGGTTCTTACATATATGGTTGTTTGAGTACTTATGTTCAACCTCCCAGGAATCCATATTTGAGTGCATGATCCCGAAGTTGTTTGAAGAGTACAAGTTTTTTTAACAAATACCCTGACAGACAACTTAAACTCGCTGCAACTCTCTTTGGTAAGGCGTCAATCTGATATTACCTTGATTTAAACTTCATGCGGATATTCGTGATATTAATTTGATATAACAAATATTATTGTTCTTTATCTATCTTTATATATTTGCAAATTGCAGGATTACTAAAACGGGAGCAAGGGAGCACCAAATTGTTGAAAGAGGATGAAGAACTAGATGTATGATTATATAGTAAAGGAACTCCCAAACTTAGTTATTTAGAATATATAGTTTGTGAAAAAATTTGAATAGTTGTATACAATGAATTGTTTTGCTATATATATGACATGTATTATTTTGCTATTAGTGTAATTTTATTTTGTATTATCAGGTTAAATGTCATTCAATATAGAAATTAGTTATTCTATTAAAAATATTTTTTTTTTAAATTTTTTTAAATCCATGACGCGCAAAAATGTATGTCATAAGCAGATTTATGACAGGGGCTTCCTTGACGCCCATTTTATGACACGCATTGCGCGTCATAAAATGCGCGTCATCGTTCGCGCGTCAAGAAGCAGATGACGCGCATTTTGCGCGTCAAGAGGATTCTTGACCCTGCTTTCCTTGACGCTTTTTTGCGCGTCATCTGGGCCCTTTCTTGACACGCAAAAAGCGTCAAGAAAGGCCATTTTTGTAGTAGTGATTTTAAAACTAACTGTCGAGTTTCTATGACAATTTTGAGTTTTAAAATTCAACATTGAGTGTAAAACTCACCGGAATAAAACTCAGCGGTGAGTTTTAATTTAAAACTCAGTAGTTAGTTTAATTCCAGTTAGCGAGTTTAATTCGAGTGAGTTTTAACAAGATATATGGTTGTTCATAATTAGTGAGTTTAAAACTCATTATTAAAAATCATTTCTATGTTTAAAACTCTGGGTTTTTATAACAGTGAGTTTTAAAAAACAATGAGTTTTAGAACATAGTGAGTTTTAAATATTGCGAGTTTTAAAAAACAACTAGTTTTAAAAAACAGTGAGTTTTAACAAGATATATGGTTGTTCATAATTAGTGACTTTAAAACTTATTGTTGTGTTTAAAACTCACTGTTTTAAACAATGAGTTTTAGAACATTGTGAGTTTTATAAACAACGAGTTTGAGAAAAACAGTGAGTTTTAAAAAACGAGTTTTAAAAAAACAGTGAGTAGTGAGTTTTAAAAAGCAGTGAGTTTTTAATATGCCCTAAAATATGGGATGAAAGTTGGTGATGTTTCTTTGTAATAATTAGCAAATATGCTCTGCTACATATCTTAATTAAAAACATTATAAGACATAAAAACAGCTAACATATGATTGGAATCAAAACTTAAAACTACCACATGACAATTTATATACTACTTTTAATGACTCCCATAGCTTTAACAAATCAGATCATTCTGTTACTTTCATTTCTTATTTATTATGAAATACATCATAAAATCCACGAGTGCTAATCAATTTAAAAATTAAATACACCGACTTCATAGAGACCTTGTGTTCTCATTTGTGCAGCTACAATGTCAATGGGATTCTGTTAGATGGAACCTCAATCCTGTCAATCGTGTTATTAGGAAAGTTTGGAAATATGACATGTATGGTCTTCATAACTCAGCATTTATGGTTGATGTTGCCCACAATTCTCTCTCCAAAGCACTTGCAAACAGTAACAATAAGAGCATTAATATATGGTAAGACTAAGTGTTGACAAAAAAAAAAGAAATTATCTGTTATTACCCATTAACGATGATCGGATATGCTCGTTTGATGTAAAATTACACATTTTGTGATAAATTAACAAAAAAGATCCTAAATCGAGAAGACCATAAAAACATATAAAAAATTCAAGTTTGGTAAAAAAAAAAAATGAGTAGCTAACACACAACCTAGAACATGGGTGATATGGGTCAAAAGTCTTATTTTTAGTTCAAAAGTCTTATTTTTAGTTTAGGCGAAATCTCTAAATTGTTTTATAGATAAAATTGGTATCATATGATTAACTGATCATTATAGTTTCATTATAATGTTTCAATAATTAAATATAGAATTTTGAATAAAATCATTTGAGGTTCTATGCATTAAAACTACAGTTTTTGTGACTTTCGCCCTGAGTTACCTTTTCATTTTAGCCAAATATAATACTATATATGGTTTGACGCAATAGAGATAAAGATATAACCGGTTCATAAGTAACGGGCTGAACTTTTTACCTCTACTAAACTCTAATGTCAAAACACAAAAATTGCTCTTAGCAGCAAAACAAATGAGAACAAGAATAAGAAGCCAGTAGACCTGTGGGGATTTAGCTGAACATATTTATGTTCTGTGATTAATGTAATTGTATTGCCAACGTCTTTGCTACTCCTTTTCCAATAAAATAGAATGTGAAACATGAAATATATAAACACAAGTTAAGTTAAAAAGAAGTACTAGGTTGGTGGATGAAAAGACGTTGGCCATATTTTACATTGTTCTACTCATTCTTTTTTTGATAATGGAGCATATCTGCATACCTAACATTAACAGGAACAAAATGTCAAAAGTTGGCGATCCTACCATAACAAATCACATCTCTTAACAAACCAATAGCATAAAATGGACACGTAAATACAACATCTTACTTTTGTAATGGAAGTTTTCAACAGATAAAAATATATTAGCTCAGCCACCTCTTGAGGTATGATGTCCAATTGGCTATCGTTTTCACCAGCTAAACATAAGATCACGGATAAATGAGTAGATCCGGGTAAAAGCTAGAAAACTCAAAGTATGAGATATGACATATTTAAATAGCAAATATAATACAGAAAACCAAAGGCTTGTTAATTGTAAAGTAAAATTTTATGTTAACTGCAATCAACTGAGTTACATTCTTTTCAAATTTAGCAATTGGCAATCAACTGAGTTACATTCTTTTCAAATTTAGCAACTGGCAATCAACTGTAATAAAACTCACTGTAAAACAGATGATAAAACTCAATGAGTTTAATTACAGAAACAGAGTTTAACACTCAGTGACTCTTATTATAAAACTCAGTGAGTTTAAAAATCAGTGAGTCTTATTACAAAACAGAGTTACATTCTTATAACGAAAAACTTAACGACATGATTTTCTTTAACAAAATTTAATGTTAACTACACCATCAATGAAATAAGACTCACAAACCTTAGAACATCCCAGATTTAAAAACTGATAGACTTCCCATTACCAAGGATTTTTCCAAAACTAGTTTTTGAATTTGAATTATTACATGGGTAAAGAAAACATTCTTTTGGTTCTTTCTAGTTCATCGAGACATGAATAGGGGCTTCAAAACACCAACAAAAACATGTTATAGTCCTAAGTATCTACACTTTAACGAGTGTAATTGATACAGGAAGCGTGATAAAACCTCGGATGAATCCGAGCAAGGAGCCAAAACCGGCGATCCTTAGGGTTCTTGGAAATCCTCCAAAGAAAACTTTAAACTTTATTCAAATCAACTCCCTAAAAACAAATTACAATGTTCTTTAAATAGGCAATCATAAACTTGGAAAACAAGATAACGTTAAAAGGAAACTATTTAAAAATAATAAACTACTAAAGTAAATATAGGGTTACGGGTTTTGAATACGAATCATCCAGATCCGTATCATCCTCCCATTCTTTGGAAAACTCGTCCTCGAGTTTTAACCTCCAATGACAACCCACCAGGATCAAACGGAATATTTTCGTGGATGTTCTTCAGTGGTGTTATGACCGACTCTTCGACTATGTCTTCTCGTCTCACCTCGTCCGTCATTAAGCAAACACCATCCCGACTAGCGGGTCCCGGGTCTATTGGGTTGCTCGGTCCTCCCATATCAATCTCCCTCTCTTCAAAAAAGACTCGTCCTCGAGTCTTGAGAACATCGAAGAGATCAACGCTAATTTTCTCGAAGCGGACCACATACCATATCATCTCTAACAAATAACCCTTGTGACTTTGAAGCTTATAAGAAACAAATATATAAACCATAATTTCATGAACTTGTGTAAGGATCTTGATGTCTAGTGAGAAACTTAAATCACAAAGCTCTGATTCTTGATCACCCTCCTTTCTTTTAAGTATACTTTTCTCTTTCTCTCCATCTTTGACGGTAATATATGTGTCCCTCTTAGTGTTCTTTCTCTGAATTCGATTAAGAATTTTTAATCCACCAAGATTCTTGAATAATCCTAGTTGGGAGTCTTCTATGTAATTGCTTTGTGTATTTTTCCAAGTAGCATGATCTTGGCCGAAACTTGAGGTGATGTTGTGAATTTTCTCCGCCATTGTACCATAAACTTTATGTTTTAATCCGTCCAAGATAGGATTATAATTTAGGTTTGCTTGCGGAGTGGATAATCCATCTTGATATAGGTGGGTTGTGACTTTTGAATCCGATTTTGAATCCGAATGGTTTTTGCTCCAAAAATCACGACCACGAAGGACAAGTTCGAGCTTGATCAGATCTCTTGCGGGATATCTTAAAAAACTCCAAAAATCTTTTGATTTAAATAAAAAAGTTTGAAAATCAAAAGTTATTGGATAAGTCACAATTTCAAAGTGGATTTTCTCAAATTTCACGAAATTATATGCAAAAAAATCGATGAAAGGAGCTTTGAGTAAATCTTCTAATTTTTTAACCACCAAATTACCATCCTTGCCATTAGAATAATATTCTCTAACAAGAGATAAGGAACTCACAAAATCAATGTCACCTAGGTTTGGGTCACGTCCAACCTCCAAGTCACGTTCGTTTACATCAATCTTGTCATCTTCGAAAAAAGAATCGCCATTTTCAATGCTAACTCCGCCAAAAACTTTTCTCATAAACAAGGACTCTTCTTCACTGGCCTGTTCATCTCCATAGATATCAAAACACGGAGGAGAAGAATATATACAGTCGTCATGTGTAGGATGCTCCTCATCCCCGGTTGACTCGTCCCAGACGAGTTCTTCCGGTTCCGTTTCCTTCCATGCCGACGAGGCTTTTAGATCTCGGATCCGTTGCTTGAGTTGTCGGATCTCTTGGTGTAACTCGAGGTCGCGGACTCTTTGTCGGAGTCGCTTGATCTTTTCTACATCTCGGGGGTCACGGTGATAGTCGTCGTTGCCTCCGGCGGCGAATCTACGTCGATGATCACGGTGGTTCCTCCGATCCATGGCTCTGATGCCAAATGATACAGGAAGCGTGATAAAACCTCGGATGAATCCGAGCAAGGAGCCAAAACCGGCGATCCTTAGGGTTCTTGGAAATCCTCCAAAGAAAACTTTAAACTTTATTCAAATCAACTCCCTAAAAACAAATTACAATGTTCTTTAAATAGGCAATCATAAACTTGGAAAACAAGATAACGTTAAAAGGAAACTATTTAAAAATAATAAACTACTAAAGTAAATATAGGGTTACGGGTTTTGAATACGAATCATCCAGATCCGTATCAGTAATCCTGCAACCAAATGCCACTACTTTGGCCTTCAATAAGAATAGTTTTAATTTGAAAGAATTAGCTCATCATAACAAGACAATGTAGGATTTCTGTCTTGTTATGAACATATAATGAGTGAATGAATATGATTTTAAAGTAAGCGAACGAAGGCAGAAAAGCAACTAAGATCGATTATTAGAAATCACAAACCTGCAAATCGAAGATTCTAGGGTTTTCAGTTCCGAAGATTCAACAATTGATGAAGATCGATCTGTGGAATCAGATTGATGATGATCAATCTGTGGAATCAGATTGATGATGATGGATCCAGATGCGAAGAACAGTCGGATCAAGATTGAAGATGATCGTATCAGATGCGAAGAGATGTACAAATCTTGATTGTTGAATCTTCAAAAGAGGCGAACAGTAGTGGAACGCCAGAATAACCCTAACCCGGTCACTCGAGAAACTGAAAACTGACCACAGATCCACAACGATCAGGACTCACGAGCGAAGAAACCAAAGGAACAATTCTTTATATAATCGAAACCAGATCCAACCCCAAACTCTTCTTTTTTCTCCGATCAAACGAACGCCAACGACACAAGGGTTACAGGATCGAACTTTTAATAGTGACGGGAACTTCTTTATTTCTTTATTTACGCAAATGCCAAATGACCTTATTGTCCCTCCGCTTGTTTCTTTAAAAATCTCATTAAAGGATCAACAATCAATCTACACCATCCGATTAAAATGATCTAAAGGTTAAAAATAGGGTCTACGGGGTCTACACTTTTTTAAGGGTCTACAATGAACTTTTCACTATATATATATATATATATATATATATATATATAGGTAAAAGATCAATGTAGACCCCTTGTTTTTTGTAGACCCGGTAGACCCCAAAAATAACCATTGGATTAGATTAGATCAAGGGTTAAGATTAGATTTGAGGATTTAAATGAGATTTTGGCTGAAAAAACGCGGAGGGGTATTTTCGTAATTTTTCAGCGTCATTTAAAAGTTGCAGTGAGTTTTATATTCTGTACTGAGTTTTATATTCTGTACTGAGTTTTATATTTTGTACTGAGTTTTATAACTTGGTGACTTATATAAAACTCACTAATAAAACTCAGTGAGTATTATAAATCACTGAGTTTTAACTGAAGGGAGATAATGATAATGATAATCAGTGAGTTTTAAAACTTAGTGAGTTTTAACTAAATTTTATAACTCACAACATAACTTGGTGACTTATATAAAACTCACTAATAAAACTCAGTGAGTTTTACAAATCACTGAGTTTTAACTGAAGGGAGATAATGATAATGATAATCAGTGAGTTTTAAAACTCAGTGAGTTTTAACTAAATTCTACTATTGAGTTCCAAAACAACAAATCTAATAAAAATCAATCAAATCCATATAGAATTAACTGATAATGAATGTTCAAATTCTGCTATTGAGTTCCAAAACAACGAATCTTACAATAACTGTTGGTGAATTGAAGCTTATACACAAACAAAGCCCTAGAATCTTACAATAATCCTTAGAGGGGCTTCTTCATGAAGGTACAAAAGACCTCTAATCACACCTAAAAGTATTCCAAATCTTTGTGTCCGGTGCAAAAATGTAAGCTTATGTTTATTGAAAAGGATATAATCAAGGCTCTTATTTGATAGATACTCATATATGAGCATCTTTTTGGGCCCTTGGACAAAACATCCTAACAGCATCACCAAGTTTTTGTGCTAAATTTTGAGTAGAAATTTCACCTCCTTGGTGAGTGAATTCACGTACTCCTTTTCTTGATGTGAGTGAGTTCTTTAATGGCGAATTTCACCCTTCCCAAATTACATCCCCAATTTCAGTCAAATCAAATTCTCAATTTCAATTCGAATGATTTCCAAAATAAAACTCACTTCAATTAAACACATAGTTTTATTTCAATCTCAGTAAGAATGACAACTTGTACCATTAATAAGATTTAACTAAAACTCATTGCAAGCTTATTCTAATAACTCACTAAAACTTGTTTAAAACATCTTGAATATATGGCTTTTTAAAACTCATCAAGGATTTAAAACTCACCATACTTGAATATATGAGTAAACATATTCACTATACTTAGCGTATAATATTGATAAAAACAGAATGTTTGAAACTCAAAAGTGTGTTCAATTTAAACCCATTCCTACTTATGTCCAATTCCGATTAACAAAAGATCTATGGATTTCTAGTGAGTTTTATTTACAACTTTCTAAAAACGAATAATACTTATTCCTACTTATGTCCAATTCCGATTAAATTAAGATGTATAATAATAAATTGTGATTTTAAAAGATGTATAAAAAGTTTTAAAACTCAGTGGTCAAGCTAAGCTCAAATTTGTAGTGAGTTTTAATTGAAAAAATCATTTTTAAAACTCACTGGTCATATATGTAAAGTTATAAGCCACTTTGGGTAATACCTGTTTTGTCCTAAATTTTTTATGAAATAATACAGTAGTTTAAACAAGGGTGCGCTTCAAGTACCTGAGTCATTAATGGCAACATAGTTTGTGAAACAAGATTCTGGTAAATGGGAACATCTAGTGCCTGCAGCCATTAAGTCTAATAAGTGGTCAATTGTTTTTGTCACTTCTGTATTTGTTCAGGGAAGAAATAAATATATGTTCTAACAAGATATCTATTTGTGTACTTCAAATAAAGTAATTTCACAAGAGTTTGCAATCGAGCATAAATAATACTAAAATAAGTTTGCAATTACATGAGTTTTAAAACTCACTTGAGATTTAAAACTCATTAAAAAGTAGTGAGCTCAAGTTAAAAATGAGTTTAAAAAACTCACTTATATCTAACTTTGAATTTTAAAAAAAAATGAGTTAAAAATGTGTTCTAAACTCAACACTGAGTTTTAAACTGTACAGTGAGTTATATAGTTTACATTGAGTTTAAAAAAAGTGAATTTTAAGCTGAACAGTAAGTTTTATAATTTACAGTGAGTATTAAATTGAACAGTGAGTTTTAAACTGAACAATGAGTTTTATAACTGAGTTTATAATTTACAATGAGTTTTATTACTCAACAGTGAGTTTTCTAATTTAAAGTGAGTTTTAAATTCACTGCAATCTTGATCTTAAAAAAACAAGGATTTTTTTTAGGTGAGCTTTCAACTCAACAGTGGGTTAAAAAAGAGTTTTAAACTGAACAGTGAGTTTTATAATTTATAGTGAGTTTTAAACTGCACAGGAAGTTTTAAACTGAACAGTAAGCTTTAAAAATCAATGGTAAGTTTTAAACTCACTACAATCTTGAACTTCTGTTTTATAATCTTGATTTTAGAAGAAAAAAAAAGCAATGTGTTTCTAATATAGTAAGTCAAACATCAAGTGAGTTTTAGATCACTAGTGAGTTTAAAATCTAGTAAGTTTTATTGTATAGTGAGTTTTAAATCCTTAGTGGCTTTAGAAAAGCCATATATGCAAGTTCTTTTCTCACTAAGTTTAAAACAAACTGTGATTTTTAAATCCTTAGTGAGTTACTGAGTTTTAAATCCTTGGTGAGGTTTAAATCCTTAGTGAGTTTTAAATCCTTAGTGAGTTTTAAACAAACTATGAGTTTTAAATCCTTAGTGAAAACAAACTGTGAGTTTTAAATCCTTAGTGAGTTTTAGATCCTTAGTGAGTATTAAATCCTTTATGAGTTTTAAACAAATTGAGTTTTAAATCCTTAGTGAGGTTTAAATCCTTTAGTGAGTTTTAAACAAACTGTGAGCTTTTAAATCCTTAGTGAGTTTTAGATCCTTAGTGAGTTTTAAACACACTGAGTTTCAAATCCTTAGCGAGTTTTATATCCCTGGTGAGTTTTAAATCCTTAGTGAGTTTTAAACAAACTGAGTTTTAAATCCTTAGTGAGTTTTAAACAAATTGAGTTTTAAATCCTTTGTGAGTTTTGAATCCTTAGTGAGTTTTATATCCTTAGTGAGTTTTTGAACAAACTGTGAGTTTTAAATCCTTAGTAAGTTTTAGATCCTTGGTGAGTTTTAAACAAACTATGAATTTTAAATCCTTAGTGAGTTTGTTTAAATCCTTAGTGAGTTTTAAACAAACTGAGTTTTAAATCCTTAGTGAGTTTTAAATCCTTATTAAGTTTTAAACAAGCTGTGAGTTTTAAACTCACTACTTGAACCAAACTGTTTAACCAAACGAGACTGACGCGTAAAAATTACCCATTTTGACGACTGGACATGTAAAAAGGTTAACTTCAAACAAAACTGTTTAGCCCTATTAGACTGACCCATAAAAAAAAGTACCCATTATGACCGGCGACTCAACCCGCCCATTTTGCTACACTAATTGTAATGTTTAGAGTACCCATAATGATATGGAGTTGGTGTATAAAACAAACTTAATTACTTGAATAAATCTCTCAAAATGTTATAAAAGTGGTGTCAGAAGTAAATATACAAATAACAAAATAGAATATTTACTGGTCAAACTAATAGCTAGTAAAACACTACAATCAATGAATTTTTCCAAATCATGCTTTGAGTTCGTAATTAGTGAGTTTAATACAACCAAGTGTGTTTTAAATACAATAGGTGAAGAAACTCAGTATTAGGAATTGAGATTATAATAAATCCACTTGTGGAAGCAGGGTTGCTGTTTTCTCTTATGAAACATGACATTTTGTGACTACTTTTTTCACATAAAGATTAATAAAGAGTAGCAGCAGCAATAGAAACTTAAAGTCTTAAAACGAGACTAGGAATAAAACTCACCAAGTATTTTTCTTTAAAAGTTAGTTTTAAAGAAACTTTTGCTTCTGTGGTGAAAAATGGTTGATGAAGGGCGAGTTGTGTAAAATGCACACGTAGTAATCCATCCTTTCGTTTGTCATACTTTTTTTTAGTATCTTGATGATACCTATAATAAACCCAAAAAAAATGGAAAGGGTTATTCACACAATATAGTAGACTAAAATATTATCATTTACTTAAAACTTAAGCTTTAAAATAAACTCATCATTGTTCAAATTAAACTCACTGGAGAGTGTTCAATTTATAAACTATAATAGTGAAGTTATTTAAGCTATAATGATGCAGGTCAATTAACTCAAGTTTATCTCATCTTAGCGAAACTTATATACCAACTCAAGTTTATAAAATAGTCATCTGATAAAAATCATATAAAACAGTTTATATGAGTTTATTTAAATAATATAACTCACTATCTCATAGCCTTTAAATAACAATAAATATCAATCTTTCTTGAACTCTCTAGTTGCATTTTTTCTATAAGATATTTATAGTTAAATCTATAAGTTCAAATAGTAGGTTTAATAGTAACAAATAGTAACAAAGTTACTAAACTCACAGTAACAAAGTTAATGACACAGTTCTTACAAACAAATAAGATCGATAAGAATCAACATATATAAGTTCAAATAGTAGGTTTAAACTATGTTCACTTATATATATATGTAACCTTGCTGTGAGCTTTAAATAAAACTTATTTTCTAGTGTGTATTCAAAACTTAATGGTTCTAAACTCACTGCAATTTTTAAACTAAATCTTTGTGAAATTCTAGATGATGTTAGGCAAGACCAAAACTCAGCGATGATAAAGTCAAAGTTAGTGCTGACTCTAGATTGAATGGAAAATACCCTCCTAAGACAGCTGCAAAGGTGTGCCTTTCATAGTAATATAATCATGACCCTTCTTTATACTTTAAAATTGATCATCATCTCACATAGCAATTGTTGGTACATTTGTTTTCATTGAGTTTTTAAAACCAGTGAATTTTACAAGGAGTTTAAAAACTCACTGTTGACTACTTTAAAAACACAAATTCATCGAGAAGCATACAATCTATGGATTTAAAACAGAAATAATGTTGAAGTGTAAACAGATATTCAACGACCAATCTTACATACATATATGTTCATTTTACTTAACAGATCGAGAAGAAATCAAATTTCTTCAAATTACCATACAATCTATGGAATTCGTGAGTTTATCTACAAGTTATAGCCTTGAGTTTAAACTAGGGTTTAATAAATCTGAGTAAGATCGAGTTTGATTACCTTTTCTTATCATCCGATCCTGAGTTATATGTATCTCTGAACACGCTTCTTGATCTGAATCCATTTGATGGTTGTTCTCCGGTGTAGACGGTGTTTCTCCGGTGTGTATCACCGGCTCTCCTGCGGTTCTCCGGTGGATGGATTTGGGTTGTGTTTCTCCGATCAGGTGTTTCAAAGAAAATAGGTGGGGTGATAGAAAGATTTTATGACGATCGTACCCTTTTACTAAAGAGTCGCGTGTTTCAAGATCTAATGGTTAAAAGTAGGGTCTACGGGTCTACATTTTTATGGGGTCTACAGATGAACCCTTCCCATAGATATATATAATATATATATATATATATATATATATATATATATATATATATATATATATATATATATATATATATAGGGTAAGGATCAATGGAAAACTTTATCTTTTTGGAAAACCTGAAAACCCCATCTTACACCATTGATTATTTAATCTATGGTTGAAAATGAATGTGTCATTTTTAGAAATAATTTGAAATCTATTTAATACACTAAGGGCATTATAGACATACCATATTTTTATTAATAAATGTTTAAATCAATTTTCTCTCTCTCATCTCTTATTTCCTAAGCTCTCCCACTCTCTCCTATAATTTCAAATTTTCAAACCAAATTTTAGAAAGAAAAAAAAACCTAATTTATAAAAGAAAAAAAATCGTTGATCATCAGCTCAACCCCAGCGTAACGATTGTTCCATCGTTGTAACAATAATTTTAGTTTTTTTTTTCAAGAATATAAACGATGGTTACATAGGTGTAACAATTCAGAAAATGAGTCACCTTCCTCCACCCAAATGTAACACCCGAGTTCAATTTTATGAATGGTTACACATATGTAACCATCGTTAATTTTCTTGAAAAAATACCTAAAATTATTGTTACAACGATGTAACAATCGTTGTGCTGGTGATGAACTGCTGATAAACGATTTTTTTTCTTTTGTAAATTAGGTTTTTTTTTTAAATTTAGCCTGGAAAATAAAAAATTAAAGTAGAGAGAGAGATTTTAGGAAATAGTAGATGAGAGAGAGAAAATTAGTTTAATCAATTTATTAAAATTAGTTTACAAAAATAGATTATGTCAAGTACCATATTGCCCTTTAAATAAAAGAAAAACTAAAAACAAAAGAAATAATATGATTGGTTGAAAAATGTTTTCCAGATTTTCCAATAATCTTCTTCCTATATATCTATTACTATATATAATGCATATTGGAGAGAGAAAGTGAGAGTGTCTTAATTTATTACTATATATAATGCATATTGGAGAGAGAAAGTGAGAGTGTCTTAATTTTAAGACGCGTACAAATTATAATGCATTGCGTACAAGTTTATAATGCATAAAAACTCTTCTAACACTGCCGCTCTAATGCACCTCCTTCCCAAGATTCGGGACCCGTAATGCGAACTCCTCCTGCTTCGCTCTTGCATGGGGGTTACCAAGCTCTTTTTCGGCCTGCGGACCTATCCCCCCGCCCACATGCAAGGGACGGCCTCCTGCTTTGATCAGACCCTGCGCGAGACAGTTGAAAACATTGTGGTATGTGGAGGGGCTTATTTTGGGGACCTTTAGTGGCGGCTTGCTTCCCTGCCTATCCGGCACGGAGGGCCCGGGGTTTCTTCGGCTATGGAGGCCTCGTCTTATGCGTTTGTTGCGTCCCGGGCCCAATCTTGGGGGCTGCAGGACCACATCTTGCGGGAGAGCGGGGTCTGTGGTATGGACTCGGATTATACTTTTGCTCCGGTTGCCCTGCGTGACATCGTACCGGGTTTTGATCTTAGCGGTTTCTCTGACAAGGACACCGCCCCACCAAAACCCCAACATGTTTTGGCAAATGCCCTTTTCAGCAAAATCGTGTTGGATATGGAGACCCGGTTTAATATGAATGCCAGGAAAAAAGCGGTGTGGAGCTGTCTTCGCCAATCACATGCCCAAGATTTCCTCCATGCTCTCCTCATTGACGGGCTCGGGCAACGCATGTCGTCGGTCGAATACCGATCTATCCTCAAGTACCGGCTTATGATACCCCTCTTTCCCGCGGACGAGAAGTGCCCTGTTTGCCGCAAGGCGTGTTTGGACTCGTTTGGGGAGCACGCGGTTCACTGTAAAGATCTCCCGGGGTTCAAGTACCGTCATGACTGGGTCCGGGATGTGCTATTTGACATTTTCAGAAAGGCTAGGATTTCAGCCAAGAAGGAAGCCCCCGTCAACTTCTTAACTGACTCAAAAGAGGGGCGTTCGACCCTTAGACCGGCGGACATCCTGGTGTTTGGGTGGTCAAGGGGGAAGCATGCTTGCATCGATCTGACTGGGGTCTCTCCCCTTGCGGGCTTTGGCTCTGGAGTTTTCACGGCGGGGCAGGCTGCTGCTAAGGCGGCTGCGGGTAAGGTGGACAAGCACGAGAAGGCATGTCTCGAGAATCAGCATGTGTTTGTCCCCTTTGCTTTTGACACGTTCGGGCACCTCGCGTCAGAGGCTGCGGACACGCTCGGGTGGATCCAGAAGGTTATGCATGGACATATAGTGACTCCTAGAGCTAAGAAAACTTGTTTTCATCCGCTTAGGTTTTGCTATTCAAAAAGGGCTTGCGGCGCAGCTTGTTGTCCGTTTGCCCCGTATGTCGGACTGAGTTGTAACTTTTACTTTTGTAATATATCTATGAATTAATGCTGTAAAAAAAAATCACAATATTTGGTAGTAACACAAAAAAAAAAAAAAAAAAAAAAAAAACTCCTTTTTCTCATTACCCACCCCTGCAGCCTCCAAATATTATCGTCAACCCTCTCGTCCTCCCTCTTGGTCCGACGAAAACGGCGTCTCCGGTGGGCCGAACCCTTACCCCAGCATCTCTCTGTTCGTGAAAGATGCTATCGTCTCTCTCGCTTTAAAGTCTCCGGTGGGCCGAACCCTAAACCGAATACGAATCTGTGAAGGCTCCACCATCCTCTCGCGGCCTTAAATGAAAGATCAAAGGTATCTCTCTACAATTCATGTTTGAAATTTCAATTTCTGTCTATCTATAAATCATGTTTGAAATTCGAAGCAACCCAGGCAGTCGCTGTACCCAGAAGTTTGGCGGCTAAAGATTTACCTTGTTCGAATCCCTAAATTTCTCTGGATGCGTTTCTCCTTTGGTATGATTCTAGCCATGTGTATACTCTTACGATCTAATTTTTATGTGTTTCTATTCCTCTTAAGCCAGTTATAATTTGTTTCCTTTGTACATTTGTATTTGTTGATTCTTCCTGGTCAAATTTTGTAGGTTACTACTAGCAATCAATTGAATGCAAGATGATTCTCTAAAGGTATAAATATAAAATCCACTGTGCTTTCCTGAAATTTAGGTATGATCTTTTTGGTACTTTTTAATGTTTAATTGATGATTTATACTACAATTTTATCATCCAAAACATGACCTGTCTTTCTAAATCCCAAAATTTTCTTTAGTTTGATGTGTGCTATAAACATTTTTGGCTGTGTTTTACAAGGTGTATGTCATAAAACATGAATTATGTAAATCTGGTCCAATCATATTTTATTGGGATCCAAATGGGTCCTTGAATTTAGGTTGCTTTGGTTTCTCTCTAATTTATTCCATTTTGTATCTCATACTTTGCTGTTTAATATTTGCATCGTTGTAGGTATATGGTATTTATGCAATACTACTCTTTTATTTGTTAATTTTGGTTTAATTTTTTGAGGTTTGCTCACTTGAACCATTTGAGTACGAAATCTTATAAACAGCCTCTTAAGAACCTGATATTATATTTGCAAGAACTCATGTTTAGAATGTCTATTTTGTAGGTGTCATTTGAAAAGGAGGAGGAACTGTTTGAGATGGTATTGGATATATATTAATGAGTCATATGGTATTGGATATCTATCAATAGATCATTATAGGAACAATATATAAAATTATAGTAATTTATTCCTGTTATTATATCTTCGTTTTCCAGGTCAACATGTCTTCATGGCTTACTGTTCTTACCAAGCTAACAAGCCTTCCTATTCATTTAGGATACACTTGAGTGCTTTTCTACATAACTGAATTCTGTTAACATCAACATCACTGAGAAAGCTGATGATAATAAGGTGCACATACCTTCATAATACTTTGAAATTAAGTATTACATGTACCTAACTAAGTAATTTCTTTGGTCCTTGCAGATCAATCTGACTCAAAAATGTCATTTATCAAAGAGATATTTGAGATAATTAACGAGACGATATCCTTCACGAAGCACGGGGGCGCCATCTTTTTGATGTTAGAACGGATATAATTTTTCACCAGTAATGTAAAATTGTTAATTGACAACCGTTTAAATGGTTATGCTAAACCGAATATCTTTGATTAGATGCTGTTATAATTTTTTTTATGTACTTATTATCATTTTTATTTTCGTACCCGTATAATTTTCATTTTTTTACGTAGATACAATTTCAATAAAGGATTCATTAGCAGTTGCCGCAATCTCCAGAGGCTTTGCATTTGCCGCTTTGTTTGGTCATACCCTGAATATAAATTCTAGGGATTTCTATTGTTTTCATTTCAATGAATCAGGTATGGCTATAAAAAAGTTATAACTACTACCGTGATTTATCTCAAAATCTGATACATATATTAACTGACTTCTGCAGATTCTGTTTATTGTGTTTTTGTTAAAGATAATAATCAAATGTCTATTTTCTATTATCCAGGTTTGTTATGAGATTCTAAATGTTAATATTTATTTGCATACCTGCGACATGATCAGATTCAGTTATAATGAAAGGGCATACCAAGAGCAATCTGAGTCATCAAGAGGTAAGTCTCACTGTGTTGGTTTTTGGCAGAATTAGAACTTGGGTGGGATTGATCAGCAAATTGAGCAGTTTTTTTACTGATTTCTTTGAGAATTACATGTCCTTGGATGAACTGTCTCCATCTGGCATAATCGATGTTTATAGGCCAGTCTACTGAGGTTGCTGCACTGGTTTTGGAAACTGCTTGGTACGTTTTATCTATACAGTGCTTGCAACAGCTTCAATTTTAACCTATTAGCTTTAAAAGTCTGTTGGGACCTCAACGATGTTTATAAATCTGTCTTGTAATATTACAAGTTTGTTTTTCTGTTTCCATCTAGGGCTCAACATACATGGATGTAAATATATTGCAGCTGCATTTCGAGGACAAAGGTACATTTACTTCAAATATGTAAAGAGGTTTATTTAGTTTCTTCTTTATCACAGCTGAAATCTGGTGGTGTTTTAGTTAAAGAAAATAAAAATATATCATATTAACTTGACACGTTTGACATAAAACAACCCAAGTCATCCCGGTTAAAGTCTTGGTTAATTGGACTCGAAAGTAGAAAAAACTTGTGTTACTAGAAATGAATTGTTAAATGGTTTCTCATACATAAAAACAAGAGTTTTTGAAAAATACTTACAGTTAGAGATTTATTTATAACTAGAAATTTGAACTTACTGGATTGCCAATTAGCCAATTAGGGAACATTTTTCTGTTTTCTTTTTCAGTTAGTTGATGCATAATTTATCTTTCTGACCTGCTTAACCCATTTCATTTTCAGGTAAGATTTTGAGTTTGACCCTTTTAGGCTAATTGAGATGTGCTCAGGTAAATGAATTTAAGTTGCCAACTGTAATAAACTCGATGCAGTTTTCGATATGAGATGTTGACTCTTTTTGAATGGAATGAATATGAAATCTAATGCATGTAAACTCTTTTTAAGAAGCCTTTTGCAGGTAAAATATCTGTTTATTTTCTTTTTACAACATCTCTATATTTTATGTAAAATTTTAAAATTTTAAACTTTGAGGTCCACTTCTATTTTAATTTCAGTTTTGATGATGTAGTAAGTGATTTAGAGTTAATAAAGTTCGTACCAGATTTTTACACATTTGAATATGATGGAATGATGGAATAAACTTATCCGTGTAGCTAAATATCATATGTTGTTTGGGGATTGAATATCAGCCCCACCTCCTGCCATATCATCATCTAAGCCCTCGAAAATCATTCCCTGGTATGTCATCTCGGATCAGTTTTTTTTTTTTTTTGGTGATAGGTTAAATGGAAGTTAACAATCTATGCATAATTTTGATAGTAATTTTTAAAAAATAATGCAATCTGCAGGTGTTGATGTATGTTTTAAAGTTTTTTGTAGTCATAAAAAGTAGGTTGATAATCGATTTGTCAAAGTTGTTTGTTATACGGTGATTTTGATTATAAACAATAACAGTAGGTTATAGCTATACAAGCATTATATATGTGTTTTTGGTCTCTCTTACATGATTTTTTGCCCATTAAACAATTTATACTTCCATTTGTGGAACTAACAAAATTCGAGTCAGAAGAAGCTATGTTTAACTCTAAAAAAGTGAGAGCTGCAGATATGAAAATGTGGCTACTTCTGTTGTTAAAGCCATCAGATTGTATAGGGAGTTGAATTCACTACAAAGAAGTTTAATCTATGATAATCTCTTTGCTTAAACTTCAATTTAAATCATGAACTCATTGATGGTTTTTACTTTATACTTAAAGTTGCTATTATATATTATATTAATATTAAGTCAAGGGTAATAAAAAATTAAAAATAAAAATTAAATTTCTAATATTAAACAGAAGGATTAGTTTGACCATAGAACATGTCTTCTGGAATTTAGTGGCCAAATTCTAAAATTTACCTGTGCATACCCAATTTACCCTAAATGCATTTACTTAATATCTTAACTCTCTTAAGGAAAATTTATATTTAACTTTCTATGTAATCTATACAGGGAAGGATATTCAAGATGATGACTAGCTTACAGTGACTTTTGCTTCATGTCATGATCATGTTTTGCATACGGTTTCTGGAACTAATTTTTTTTGTTATATAGCTACAATCTTATCAAAGTAGTATATATATATATATATATATATATATATATATATATATATATATATAGGGAGAGGATCAAATGAGAACTAATTTCGTTTGAGAACTTTTGAGAACCATTCTGAGCCACTAGTTTATATATATGGAAATCCCGCATGAATTTGAATGCTTCCCCCTGAAAATTAGTGGCTAGAATGGTTCTCAAAAGTTCTCAAAGATAAAGTTCTCATTTGAACCTAACCCTATATATACATAGGGTTAGGCTCAATAGAACTTTTCTTTGAGAACTTTTCAAACCATTCTAGCACTAATTTCAGGAACCATTAATTCATGGGGGGGGGATTCCCATATATATAGACTAGTGGCTCAATGCTCTCAAAAGTTCTCATATCATATATTCTCATATGATACTATCCATATATATATATATATATATTTTGAATGGCAACTTATTGTATTCTTATTTCTTAGTGTAGTTCATATGGTTTTTAAGTATGCTATTGTATTCTCAACTTTGTGGGCTTTGAGAACCATTTGTATGTTGGGATCTGAGAAATGGTGATCAATGAAATTTGAAAACTATTTGTATGTTGGGAGGTGGTTCATGGTTTGAACCAAGGTTTTCACGACCTGACCAGTCGGGCAAACCGGTTTAACAGGGATCCGAATCCTCAACTGGTTCGGCTCAATAGGTTTAAACTGTTGAAACCAGAAAGTTCTTGCGTTTAGGGTTCGAACGTTGACCCAATATTCATGTCGGATGGGAATTCACAAGACATTTATTTTTGTCACTTGAACTGTGTGTTCATTCCTTATATTTCTTATGAATTAGAATATTGTTGAACTACAATTACCATTTAATTGACAAGACATTTGTTGTAAAAAAAAACTTGTTTTAAACTTATGATACAAGTCAGGTTCATGGATACGCTGCTGACACATGGCATATAAGTCTATTAATTATTAGTTATTTTATTAATTCCTTATAAATCTTACCTACAAAAATGTAGGTATTAATATATCATATATATACATACTTTCCTATTCGTTTCAAGTAGTTAATTGATTATGGTATAGCACATTTTTAGTTGTAGCAGCTTGAAACGGAGGCTTCAAATCAAGTTGTTCAGAGCGATGCTGCTGATAGTATTTATTTATTTTTCTAACGGCGTTTGGAACTACCTCAAAATCTTCAATCCCCGAGTGAACCTTCTTTAGAAGCGTTGCAACCGTCCATATTAGATTTGACACTCCAAGCTTGACTGAACCAGGATCACCATCAAGGAGGAAACCATTGCATCGCTACATCAAATTTTACCTTAGTTATCTTTCTTCAAGATATCGAAATTGGCTCGATTACATCATACTTTTAGTAAAAGATTTTTATTTTTGACTGATGGAGATTAGAATATTCGATAGAACAGAATATATACATAGTAAAAGAATGTTGACATATAGACGCACGATTACTAACAAGTATTAATAAAATCGATGTTGACATATAAATGCAAAGATTTATATTTTTGACTAGAGTTCATTGTTATTTATTTGAGTTCTAAACGGTTAGGTAAGTTAAGTCAATGATATGAATGAGAACAAATAAACAAATACCGCGTTGTAGTTTCTTGTGCCGCTGCAACGCACGAACAGAATACAAATAACACGCTATACACTGCCGCCGCCGCAACGCGCGGGCACACGGCTAGTATATATATATATATATATATATATATATATATATATATATATATATATATATATATATGGGGTTAGGATAATGCAAAAACACTTTTTTTGTGAAAACTGCGAAAACACATATTAAAACCCATATAACTTTTTCATACATTAACGATTTTTCATAAAATTTGCGCCAAAAGTCTTAGAATTATGTTATCTAAAAAACCGTAAGACGGATCTTACTATAGGTTTGCTTGATTGTAGAGTTAATACGAGACGTAAATAATAGTTTGTTTTATTGAAATCAACAAAGACTCAATTACAAACTCTCTCTTAAGCTCTCTAGAGAAACACTCTAAAAAAACATAGTTAAGAACTGTTCTCTCTCACTTCTTCCCTTTACATTCAAAGCACAAGTTCCTATATATATGCGTCTGGGCCGATCTCCGTCCGAACTCCAAGTTCGGCTGGTCCGAACCTCAGGTTCGGACCTAGTTCGGGCGGCAACTTGAACTTGTCTTGAATCTTCACATCGTCTCGTTCAGATACTACACATGACGCACATATTATGTATCAACATTATCTTTAATTCTGGAGCAAAATATTTAAAAAAAATTAATGTTTTTTTTTTCTTCGTGTGATGCACATGTGCACCATTATCATTAGTGCTGCACAAAAACGAATTATCATGCGAAAAAACACCCTTTATGTTAAAAACATATTAAAAAAATTAAAAACACATTAAAAACACTAAAACATTTATGGTACTAATATAATGATACATGTGCATCATATAATTAAAAAAGTTATAAAATGTTATTTTTTTCTTTAAATCTAAAGATAACACAACTATAAGATTTAGGGTGCAATTTATTTTAAACCTATTAATGTATACGACATGTATGAGGTTTTTTTGGTGTGATGCACATGTGCCTCATTCAATAAAAACGAAAAAAAATGATAGAAATATATGACATATGGTGCTACTTAGAAAAAAATTATTAACTCATACTAAAAGTATGAGTTTTTTTTGTGATGCACATGTGCACCACAAAAAAAAAAAACTTATCTTTTTTAAATTTTTATAGGATTAAAGATAACATAATTTTGAGACTTTTGGTGCAAGTTTTTAAAAAATATAACGTATGATATGTAGGTTTTAAGATTTGTATACACAGTTCTTACAAAAAAGGGGTGTTTTGGCAGGATCATTCCTATATATATATATATATATATATATATATCTATATATATCTATATATATATATCTATATATCTATATATATATATATATATGTGAGTTATGTATATTATGATGAACCTCATGGTATGATCAAGTATGATTGTTGTAAAATATGTGGTGCATATGTTTTAGGTATATTATAGGATAATATTATTATTGTTCATTAGTTGGCCTTAGATTATTATTTGAAAAATATATATTTTAGGACGTCACGAAAATAAATAATTATGTTATTAATTAACTGCCGTTACATGTTCTAGAACTATGATTAGTTTATATGAGTAATTAACGTACGTCATCACTTAAATAAATCACCGACGAGTCCTCGAGTCGATTGTGTCTGTCGTGTCACTTTGAGTCATGGAAATTATTCATTTATTTATTTCTCTATCTCATTTAGTCGTCGAGGTCATCTTCGGGGTTTAGCCGTCTCATTTTCGCAGTGTCATTCTTTCCTTGTGTCTTCATACCAGGTGAGTATCATAGCCCCTTTTCCTGGCAGCTTTAAATAAGGTAACAGTCAGGTTACACCAAAAGGTTGTCCAGCAGCAGGTTCAAGTCGGAAGAGAAAAGAAAGATACAGGTTTATGATTAAAAAAAATTGTTCCAAAAAAATACAACATGTTCCAGTAGCAAGTTCAAGTCAGCAGCAGGTTCAAGTCAGCAGCATATACATAAATTCATTGAGTTTGTTTGTGAGATCAAAACTACTGATTCATCTCAAACACATACATATGCCTCAAACCTTTTAGAGAAGCCCTAATAACAAAACCTCTATAAAGAAAATTTTGATTGCGCCAACAAAAGTATCCCCGACACTAGTTTTTCCAGCAATGAAGTGCTTAAGGAACAAAAAATTATAATCTCAGACCTAGTTTAACAAACTTAAATGCACCTTAACAAAGTGCCAAACCTTCAGATATAGATTGTCATGTTCCACCGAGGAACCCTCAAGCCAGTGATCAATACAATATCACATAATAGAACACAGAAACCACAAATCGATGACATTGAAACAACAACTAAAAAACAGGTAAAAAACTACATCATGTTTCATAGAAACACATAATAAGGGCTAACCGCAAAAGCTAAGCGCACTGAATATCGATGGTTTACATACCGGGTAGGTTCTATAACATGACATCAGTGTTTACTAAAGCAAAAAACACCAGTGATAGAACAACATTTGTATAATAGATTATCCACATATAACACTAACATCAAACTATGAAAAAGTTTATATGTTTTGTTCTAAATTCATCATGAAAAAATTCAACAGCATATCTAATGAAAAACGATTAACCATTATGAACATAAACCAGATAAGTGTAAAACTAACAAATGACTATACCTTCAATAGCCTCTCGTGGTGTATTAAATCCGAGACCAACACTTTTCCAGAACCTATTTCCACCTTTACCCGGCCTCTTTCCGTTGCCGCTTTTCTTCGAGCTGATAAACATTGCACAGATCCACCATTATTTCGAAATTAATAAAAGTCGTTCATCATAAACAAAATTCAACAAAAAGACGTGCATAAACAAATGAGTGTTCATTTCTAACCAGAGAAACACCTTGGGCTGATTCAGAAAAGCCTTTTCGGTCTGTAAATAGATGCATCAAACGGATGAGAAACATAATAAATGTTATTATTGTAACGTAAAGGTGAATCTGTGAATGAGAACATACATGTTCAGCCATTGTTGATGAGAGATTTGGAGCTTTGCAGCAGCAGAGACTGTTGCAGATATGGAGCAATAAACCCTAGGTGAAAAATCTGCCTCACTTTATTTAACGATGAAACTTAGAAGCGCCGTCGGGAGAGGAAATAGAGAGAAGAAGCAAGAAGAAGCATACCAAAATAAGATCGAATACCTTATAATCAAGTCTGCCCTCGGTAAGCCCTAATCGCCCGGAGCCCTAATTGGCGGAACCCTAATCGCCGCCGACGCCTTCCGACGGCCACTAAAACTTGGCAGAAACCTAGAAACTGATGAAGGAGCTATGTATGATTATGATGATGAGAGTCTCAAAGCCTCTACAGGTAGTGATGAAGATGGAACGCAGGGAGATTAAGGAGACAAATTGAAGAGGAATGACGGTGATGGGTGAGAAGAGGAGGGATAGTCATGGGTGAGAAGAGGAGGAAGTATGAGCGGTATGAATTTAGGAGTAATTTTGGGGAAAACAAAAAAAAACCCTACGTATAAGCGGGATGTAGGTCAATTTTTTGGCGGGAAAAAAGTTAAAAAACGACACTTTGCTTTTGACGTGCACCATTTTTATGTCCTCCGCGTTCTTTTATTAAATGACACTAAGTTTAAGACGCGCAAAAATACACGTCATCTACCCATAGAAATTTTAAAAATACGTCAGTTTTTTATGACACGCGTTTTTGCGCGTCATAAATTACCCAGTGTCATTGTTTGCATGTCAAGGAAGGCCTTTTTGTAGTAGTGTTTCTTAGTGAAATATCCAACTTTCCAGTCCAAAATGGAGGTACACCAAGTTTCACTTACAACTATATCCCCATATGGTTTTCCTGAAACGTTTTTTCTATTATCATAAACAGGTTAGCATAATGATCATGTAATATTTGTTCAAAAGAAGATTAAAAGTTCTAAAAACTGTAGCCAAAATAAATATTTGAAGTATTTGTAAATAAAATGTCGAGGGATTGAATGTTATTTTGCTAGAAATCTACCTCTATTCATGGGTAAGTCATGAGTTAACAAACTATTAGAAGGTGCAATCTCGAGGAATTAATTTGATAAAATTTTACATATAATGTACGTAAGGACTTATTGAATAGGTAGTGGAACATACAATCTTGGAGGATTAAGTGTGTTGATTCCTGCATTTCCTTTCTTTGTACATGATAACTTTGGGTTACAGTTCCTTTATAATCCAAATATACATGTATGCTTTTCAGATATCTACATATCTGAAATCTGATTAGTAGAGGTTTTCATGTGCTTTTCTTTACAATCCATGTACAAAATGTGCCGTAAAAAGAGAGATTGAACCCACGGTTACTTACATCCAGAGTCATAAACATCAACATGCACCTACAAAACCAAAGAAGACAATTTGTAAGAACACAACTAATAAAAAATTAACCTCCATGACCTCGAAAATAATGTAACAGGGAAGAGGAAAATGCAAAAAAAAAAAGGATTCAGATTCTTAATCTTTGGAATGCTAACCTTTAAAGAATGAAGTAAGTAAGTAATATCTATGTGTCACGACTTTAAGAAGTAGCAAGGTTAACAAAAAATAGAGGTAGGACTATATAAATAGTTCAAAGATATATGAATCACAACTCACTATTTAAGTGCCACCGATTCACACAAACAAAAGATAACTCTTTGATTCAAAGAAGCCTAGACCCAAAAACAACGTCGTTAGAGGAAAATGTGCGGAATTGAGGATTCGGATCCAACACTAATGACGCATCAGAATGAAATGATGCTCCGATCAATGTTCAACACCGAAACCACATGAAACCCTAGTCCTTTAAGCCGACAATGACACACCAGAGATCGCCATCCACCACCGTCATAAATAGAAAAAAAGAAAAAAAAGCACCGCAATAGCTTAAGAGAAAGGAGAGATAGAGATCGCTTCAGAACCAGAAGCCTGAAAATGAGCTTTGTGAAGGAGGTTTAGCCAAAAAGAATCGTGCGGTAAAGAAAACCCTAATCTTGGGGTAAATTGACTCACTAGAAAGATGCTCGGACGGTGTGAAAGAGAATTCGTGGGAGACGAATGGCAAATGTCCCGGTGATTCACGGATGTAGTGGTGAGGTGATATGGGCTGCACAAGAACGTCCTGTAGAAGGAGCAAAGGTTGGGTAGTTGGCGTGTGATAGAGAGGAGGCGGGAGTAGGTTGGGTAGTTGCCGATGCCATTCATCCTTAAAAGAAAAAAGAAAAAGAATTAAATACCATGACACGTGTCAAGCAGGCATTGGATAACTCTTATGAATAGTGAGATGTGTGTGTAGTCTAGCCATTCTCTTTTGTATAATTATATAATAGCAAGCAACCGAAGAGAACATGAAACCATAAATAGAATCTTTAGTAATCTTGATACAAACTATTATAAATGAATAAGAATGTCTCCAAATTTATTGCTAGAGTTAAAGACGGCGCAACCCGTTAAGTGTATTACACCCCATAAGCCCAACCCATATTACTAATCAAATTACCAATTTACCCCTCAACTTTCACACAAAACACTCTTGATAATCCTTAGGTTTCCTCCTTCCAATCCCATCCGTACAATAGTTATATATCATATATGTCTTCGTCACAAACTCATAGGCTTTCTGTTGGTGCGAGTTCAAAATCCAATAATTTTCGGCATTCCACCAATAATCTTGAGAAAAACAGTTGTTATTGGGCTTAGTGAGTGGTGAAAGGCACCCATGGATATTAAAATCTTGAAAGTGGGCTTCAAATGGCCCATTAGAATAATCGGCCTTAACTTGCCCCCCATCAGTAGCCCAATTTGACCCGTCCCATAGGCTCACAACCACTTGCATTGTCCTGTTAGGGTATCCTACGCCTTTGATTATGTTGTTCTTGAATACCCTTATTGGTATGTCATCCACAAAGAACCTAAAACAAATAAGAAGTTAGAATTTTAATGTACAGAGAGGATTATAACAGTTAATCAAACTAAGGTGTAATTAACATCCACTATTTTTTTTTTAATTAAATATGATGAATGCAGAATGCGTACACAATTTGATGGTGGTTCCATAGGATTTTATAGTAATGGAAATCTGCGGTAGGATCAAACCAAAGACTGAATCTTCGCTCTCGGTTTCCGACACCATTTGTGAATACATTGGTTTGTAATATGATTGGTTTGTCCGGTCTGTTTCCCAAGAACTCAAAGTCTAACTCATCGTGCACTAACTTGTCATGCACGCTCGAGTTTAGATACAACTGCAACAAACATCAAATATATAAAATATGCTTATATATAAATTAAACTTTCACAAACAAGTTTACAATATTCGTGGGTGTGGGTACATAAAAAGCAGTAACAAGACCACCAGAATCATTTGCCGGTAACTTAATCTTCATATGAAAGTAGCCGGATCCATAATAAGATTTTGATGTAAATCCAGCACCTATGCAAGAGTACACATTTAAGTAGCAAAGTACGTACGTTTATATACTCATAATTACATTAATGCAATAAAGGAAGCTAGGTTCAAAATGAAACAACAGGAATCACGGCGAATCGGCTCAGGGCCGAACTCATTCTAGCGTCGTTGGAAAACCGGCTATCAAATCATTAATGGATTTAGCTTTAGGATATTAGGTGTTTAGCTTTTAGAATTTAGAATTTAGTTTTTAAAGTTTAACTTTAGGGTTTAATGTTTATGGTTTAAAGCTTTAGTTTTAAGGTTTAGGGTAGAGACATCCAAAAAGCTCAAGGCTCACTCAAAACTCGCATGGAAAAAACCTCGAAATAGGCTTGATCGTAAACAAGTCGAGCCGGCTCGGCTCGGTTTATAAATGAGTTGACCCTGAACCAACATCGACTTAACTTCTGGCTCACTTGTTATTTGGCTCGTTAGCTCGCTCGTGTGACTTATTTAAATTAAAAACCCAAAATTAATATACATATACACACACATATATATATATATATATACATATAATCTGAATATTTTAGATTTATTATATATTTATAACATGTTTTCAAGTTAAAAATGGTAAGAAATATTACTGAAAGTCTATATGATATATTTTAATAAAAAATATTTTTATTAAAAAATAATAAGTAAATATTAAATTATAAATTCTTCATTATGAGTATGTTAAAATATATATATTTTTGTTTTCATATATCAATATCGATATGTGCAAAAAAAAATAAATCAAAAAACTAAAAAAAAAAATATCTGGCTCGACAAGCCGGCTCGAGTTTTAACTAGTCGAGCCCGAGCTCAACATTTCAGCTCCTTAAGATAAATGAGTCAGCTCCGCTCATTTTGTAAATGAACTGAACCCGAGCCCACCCTGGTAGCTAGGCTCGACTCGTTTACAGTCCTAATTTAGGGTTTAGCTTTAGATTCAAAAACACTTGATAATAATCCGATGAGCCCGTGGCCTACACCATTAGAAGAAGTTCAATCGAAGTTTGTGCCAGTTTCAGTTCCGTTTTTCTAAAAATTTACTCTTATATAATTTTGTTCAATGAGGAGAAAAGAAACAAAGACAATGGTAATGTATAAATAGATCATAGATACATGGTTATAAAAAAAAAAAGTTGAATAAAATATAACTTATAAGTAAAGTAAACCTGATGTTTCGTCCAACAATAATCGAACCTCTCTCCCTTGATTAAGAAACAAAACATGATCATCTCCCCATGTTACATTGTAATTCTCATCAAAGCTTGCATCTCCTATTGCAGCATCACCCGCCACAAAAAATGTTCTAAGCATAGCTATCATCGTAACCTTTATCAGCAATAAACGAAGACTCATCTTAAAAACACGAATAAACTCAAAATATTTTCAAGAAAATCACCCTCAAATATAAATGCTTTTGAGTGTGTTAAGTTGGTTTATTAGTGATGCATGGATTGTATAAGCTTCATATATAATATATAAAGAGCCTAATATTATAGATACAATAATATATATATATATATATATATATATATATATATATATATTATTATATATTTAAACGTTTATTTTAAGATCAATAATATTAATAAAGATATTACATATGAATACGTTTTTCTTGTAAAATTTACATTACATTTTTGATGTCTCATAAAGAATATTTATTATATTCAACAAAAAAGGTAAAGTTAAAGTTTGTTTGTATTTAAGTTTTATAAATCTAAGAAAAGAAAAGGCAATAAATTAATTTCAAAATATTTTTAAATTAATGGTATTTAATGCACAAAATACCAAACGTGCTTTTATTCTTTTAATTAATTATTTTCTATGGTTGACAATGTATCGACAAGAAACTTTTCAAACGTTAATGTTAATTTAAGTTGATCTTTTGACGTCAAATAGCTTAACTTACTGGTAAAAATGTATGACCTCTTATTAAAAGGTCTTGGTTTCAAGTTTTACCTGTAACAAAAAAATAAAAAATAAAAGGTTACAAGTTGGGTCAGAGGATTTTCTCACAAGTGGTGAGTTTCCTCCTAATAGGAATTAGAGATGATCGGGTGAGTGATATAATGTCCCCGTCAGTGATTCAAATTTACCGTTAAAAAAAAAGATTTTATCTTTTGATTTTAAACATGCGCCTAGTCATTTATATTTCATTTTAGGTAATGGGATATAATAAAATAGTAAACTTTTATTTTAGTCCTTGACGTTTGCTATTTTAATCGATTTTAGTTTAAACCTTTCAAAATTTTCAATTTGGTGCCTCACATTTCATTTTATAATTAATTTTGGTCCAAAGTATTAGTTCTTTTTAAAATAATCTCTTAGTTGGTTTTGTTTGACCTCACCTTAAGGGTATATTTGTCTATTTACATATCCAAAGACAAAAAAAAAACTTTTAAAAAAAATATCAACACAAAATAATATTTTTTTAAATAAAGAACAAAAACATCATACTTTATTATGCGTTTTTTTAAATAATCTGTTTTTAAAAAAAATATCAACACAAAATAGTCTTTTTTTTTAATATAAACACAAAAAATATCAACACAAAATAATCTTTTTTTTTTAAAGATAATGTGTTGATATTTTTTTTTAAATGTTTTTTTTTTGTCTTTGGATATGTAAATGGACAAATATATCCTTAAGATGGGGTCAAATAAAGTCAACTAAAAGATTATTTTAAAAGAAAACAAATACTTGGACCAAAATTGATTATAAACCAAATGTGGTGCACCAAATTAGAAATTTTAAAAAGTTTAGTTTAAAATCGATTAAAATAGCAAATGTAAAAAACTAAAATAGAAGTTTACTCTAAAATAGCGTTATATGATAGCGTTATATGATATCCTTATGAAAATTAGATTTAGTACTTTTACATTATTTTTTTGTTGTGAACTGCGAAGTGAGCTCACGCAACGTCCTTTACTAGGTTTTCTCTATGTATTTAACTAGATTATCGTTACTATTATTTTGTAAATATTTTAATATTATTTTGATTGAAAAGTGGCTTGAATCCTTACAAATTATAGGCTCTTACATATATATAAACAAGTCTTTTAAACCCGTGTGTTACACAGGCGGTATTTAAAAACATAATAAAATCTACGAAAATGTCTTTAGTTTAGGTTGAATTTAGTTTCATAATATGAGATAAAAAAATCTAAAAATATAAATAATCCTGATTAGAGATTTAAAAATTACGAATGACATTAACTTTTATCAATTCTGGTTTTGTTAAGCCACTGATGAGTTATTTTCGTTTTAAGAGGTATGTCAATATGAATTTGGTTTATCAAGTAATAGATTTAATAATTACAGTGATCACGTTTGAACGATCTAATGTTTTATTTTTGATTATTAACCTTTCACCGATCCATGTTGCCATGTTTCATATTTGTTAGCGGTAATGCAGCAACAGAGACGCTATGGTCAATTTAATTGTTATAAGATAACAAATAGTTATCTTATAGTAGTTAAGTAATGTAGAATCGGGCTACCGAGAGTGGCTAGATAGACCGAAGTCTAGGACGAACTACTTCGATAGGACGACTACAAGTGAGAGAGAACAGTCAGCCTTCGGTCAGGAGGGTCTCGGCTCGGCTGTTATCTGCAAAATAAAGAAACACTGTTGTTCTTGGAGGGCAGGACAGGGAGTCCTGCGACCAAGCTCGGGCGTGAGAATAAGTATGCGTTTCGAGAGATTAAGTGTAATCAAGTCGAAGCTAAGCGCATTGAATGAATCTAACCTGGTGGTTGGGGGGTATTTATAACCCTCAACATTTGTCTTGTATCGCCATTAATGCTAATTGCCCAAAGGGGGTTGGCTGCAGGTCTGTGTCTTGGACTGTGCCAAGTTTCTGCAGTATACATTTTGGGTAATCGCATTAAATGTGTAGTCAGGTCGGGTGTAGGCACGCCGACCTGCCGTTGTGGGAGCGTTGGTCTGTGGTGTCCGTCTCGGACTTGTCGTGCTCGAGTGTCGGCTACCGTATGTGCCATTTAGCCGACACTGGGCGGATGGTTGGTCGACTCCTTTGTAGTCGACCCTTGACATACATTGTGTGTCGACCCTGACGAGGGCCGACTCTCTTTCCTGTGTTGTCTGTCGGCTGGCAGGTTGCGAGGTCGATACTCGTGACTTGTGTAGTGTTTTGGGTCGGATGCGTGTGTCTATTTCCTCGTGACATCATCCGACACGGACACAATGGCGTCATCCGCACGGTCCTTAACACAACTTCCATGATGCCTGACAATCAAGATCGGAACTCTGAAGACAACTTCGTCAACCCAGACGGAAGAAACAATGCCGGATCATCTGGTGTCACCGATCCTCAGACCTTAACACTCACACCAGAACTGGTAAGCCAAAACTTCCTACAGCTCCGACAGATGATGAACGAACACGTAGCAGCCGAAAGAGCAAAAGGCATACGTGTACAGCTATCCTTTGAAGAAGAGAGCGTCACCATCGACGATGAAATGCCGCCACCACCAGGGGGTAACATTAACCAACCAAGGTCGACAGCTGTCGTGACCGACAGCACTGCAGTGTCGACACAGACATCGGAACCAACAGTGTCAGCACCAACGCCAGTCATCAGAGCAGGTCCTATACCGACACACGGAACCTCGGGTCCAGTACAGTTCCCATTCAATCAGCAACACTCGATGCAGTTCCCAGGCCAACAGTTTTACCCCTACCCACCATTCATGAAACCATACGGAGCACTAGCTTATCAGATGTCGATGTACCCATACGGTATACCACTACACCCACCAGGTCCGTCACACATGGCAAATACAAGCACAGGCTCTCGGCCACAGCTAAATGCTAGAGTCGAAACTACAGCGACAAGGGAAGACGAACCAAGAGATGTCAGTGCCGATGATTTCTCTTTACCCTACATCCTAGAGGAAGAAAGCAAATTCACTGAATGAATAGAGAGCTTCGAATGCCCACCGAAGACGAAGCTGCCAAGTGCAGTAAAAACATACGACGGCAGCACCGACCCAGAAGACCACTTGCACGCCTTTAAATCGGCTGCCAGCATAGAAAAATGGTCCATCCCCGGATGGTGCAAAATGTTTGTGCAAATCCTCTCGGGCCCAGCTAGACTCTGGTTCAACTCTCTCCCTGATGGCTCGATCGACAGCTATGCACAGCTGAAACAACTATTCTCCAAACACTTTGGCCAGCAAAAAAAGTGCACAAATGTCACACCCCCTCCGCCGCCCCCTGCCAGGTGCGGGGGAGGGTGTGGGACCGGCTGTCCGCATCAGTTCCCGAGGCACTAACTAAATAACAACATACACACATACAAAACGGACATCCAGTCCTCACAGTGAAACTCTAGGTCGACTCTAAATGAGGATGCACTAAGCACCTCCTAGCCGACCTATAGAATCGATAGTCACCGTATATGACCCAGGACTGAACAAACGAAAGATACATTATAACAAAAGAAACATAGTCATAACAGGTCTTTAGAAACAAACGTCATTTGTTTATTATACAGAGCCCTATACTTAGCGACAACAACCATCGGAAAATCCAAATTCAGATTAGGTCCACAACTACACTTGCTTACCTGCAACATAAGTCAATCACACAAAGTCAACAACATACGTTGTTGCTGAGTCATAACTACCATCATCACATTAACAGTTTTCAACACATACAGATTATGAATTTATCATGCCGCACCCAAGGTCAACACTCAGATACTCTACAGGCACGTTGCGCGTAGCCATACGCCCTCTACGAGTAGTTTTTAAGTTCAACATATAAGTACACATTCCCCCTAGTAAATTAATACTAGAGGATCCGGGTGAATATGGATCGTTCAACTATATCGGCCGCTATAATCCCTTATATGTCTAGTGATCTCAACCTTAATGACCAGAAAGTCTCTAATGACCCTTACAGGGCATTCTGACTCACAGTGTTCGACAAGATAAGCATAACAGATATAACAGATACATCAGAGCAACCATGTGATCTCAAATAGTTAACTAATGAAGGAAGTCAGAGGACTCACAGTAATGAAGTCAGAAACAGAGTTCAGTAAAGGTTGCAATCCAAGATTCACTAGAATATCCTATCTTCGGTTTCTAGCAACCTATCAGGATTATCGTGTAAATACAAGTCACGCATGATGTTAACGTGTTCATAAACCATCTTAGGTTCAAAGTACCATGAATTACAGTCACTAGATCAACCGGTTAAGTTTTTGGTTCACCTCAAAATCGACCATGTGACAACCCTAAAACTTTTTGCTTTCTTTCCCCAGCGACGATAGCAACGACGACAGCTGATGCTGCGAACGCTACGACACAAGAATAATTTTCGGGACGAAAATTCCAATTTCAGGGGAATGATGTGACACCCGAGAATTTCAAGGTTAACTTCCGTTAGACAAACCCGTTAGTTACGTTATAAGTAGCTAATGCATAACTAGGCCGAATACGTCCACGACCTTTGGTTGATCACCAAACCGTCCATATGTGTTATGTGTTCATCATTGATTGTCTTTATGTGCAATGTGATTTAAATACATGACTTATTATTGTGAATAGCATGATTAAGTGTAAATACTTGATTATGTGAAAATTGCCTAGATTTGGTAGTCAGCGAAACTACCGAGCGAAACTACAGATTCGCCCGGTAGCTGGCTAGACTGATCAATGTACCCGAGATCAGAGCCAGTTTCGCCAGCCAGCGAAACTGCCAGCGAAACTAGCCTCTGATATAAATAAACTTAATAAACCCTAGTAGCCTCATTTGCTCAAACCACACAACAACACACACACACTCTTTTCTCCTGGAGATTCTGGTCAGTCGAGGTTCACACCAAGTTGTCGAGATCTCAGCCTCAAACCATCATCTACCAAGCTAGGAGATCGAACCGTGAGTCCCAAAACCTCCATTATGTGTTCTATATGTGTTTTTCTTAAAAAGCATGACCAAACCTTCATGATATTGCTTGATCTTCTGTATATATGCTTTAGGATGCTAGATCTGTAACAAAGTTGATAACTTTACGTGTGAAATCCATCCATATTAGAGATTTGTGCAAATTAGTTCATTTTAGGGTTTTGAACCCATTTTAGAGATTTGATGATCAAAATGCATGTTAAACTTGTTAAAGCTGCTTGATTTATGTTGGTAAATGCCTAGGGATACTAGATAATGAATTGCATGTATGATCAGAAGCTGGTAGGTTGATTTTTAGGCAAATCCGTATGTTTTTCGCGACCAGCGAAACTGTTGTTCTCTGGGCGAAACTAAGTGGCGAAATTATATCTCCTTCCAGCGACACTGACCAGCGAAACTATAGTGTCGCCGGGAACCTGACCAGACCAGCTCGAGCGAAACTATCGAGCGAAATACCTGAACGAAAGTTCAAACCAGTTTCCCTGCGAAACTAGGCTAGCGAAACTGCGTCAGCAGTTTCGGGCGAAACTAGCCTAGCGAAACTGTGTTACCGGGCATTGCCTAGCGAAAGTGCTGCCCGTGCACCTAGCGAAACTGCCTAGCGAAACTATGCTAGCGAAACTAAGACTTGACCTAAAAACCAAACTTGTAAAATTTGCTTAAGTGTTATGCCATGACTTACATGATTATGCCATGATGAAACATGTTTGATATCTGATTCATATGAACCCTTGTTTATGATCAACCATTGGTGTCGTGTGTCGGTATGTCGAGTCATAGTTGCAACGTGCTATGTTATGGGCCATAGTGACGTTAAGTAAAGATTAGACACGAAACTAATGCTTAAGACCTAAACGTGTTCTAGGTCTTCGTTAAACAACAATATTGGATTTACTTGAAGTGTAGCAGTGCAACCAAAGGTGAGTGTCACTAACCCGCTTACCGTGAGTCCGATGGGCCACACAGAATAACTTAATGAAAAACAATGCTGACAAACTCGAGAGTGCTAGGCACCTCACTGATAAACTTGAGAACTCGGGATGCTCGGCACCCACTTGATGAACCGAAGTGTTTTATGGGAACACTTGCGAACTCTGATCAAACTGTTTTTGATAACAAAACCGAAAACGTTTTAATATGGCTAGTGTAGGTTAAAGTCTAAACCATATGATATCACATGTTTTTCTAAGGATGCCTTATAACTTAAAAGTCCTCAACGTAATTGTGCCATTAATTTGTGAAAGCGAGGGGATGTTGGGTAGATCTACTGGAGTTTGACAAACTCCGCCCCGTGGCACGGGGAGTGCACGGAGGAACAATATCAGCCTATTTGACCGTGGTCCCGAGAGGACACGGGGGAGGCAGAAACCGCGATGACTTGGTCCGCACCGTACGGGATGGCTCGGCCCCCACAAAATAAGTCATCTTTGGTACAAACTTCCTTAGAGCATGGAACAACGGATTAGCTACCCGCGATATCGGTTGAGTCCTTTAACTTTACGGAACTAGTACATACCCGATGACGTGGTCACGGACAAACCATTTATAAACTGAGAATTAAATACGAGCATTGCTTTTCACAAATGAATATTTTGTAAGTACATTTTGATACGAACAATGATTATGAGACCGGGCCAATGCATGACAAGCCCACTGTGAACTCACCAACCGTTAGGTTGACACTTGCGTGGTTTAAACTTTTGCAGATCGCTAAGGAGTATCCGGAGCAGGTTGGCATGGCACGTGAAGACCTTTATTTTAATTGAACTATTTGGGAATTTAAAACAGAGTTTATGTAAAGCACGTGGTTAGTGCTGAGACAAATATTACTTTTCCGCTGCGTATGTAATTAAAGATTTTGATTTCTATCTTGTGTTTGAACTAACCCTGATTCGTTTAGTATTTGTAACTATGGTTGTGGATCCTGGTCTAGCCGCACCCCTTAACGGTATAAACTCCGTTAGTGGTATTTTGGGGGTGTGACAGACCAAACATCCTGTCATTTTCCTTCATAGGCGTACCGCCTGGAAATTTATATTTCTGGGCGGTACGCTTCAATCTGTAGTCTGATTTCTAGATTTCAGTTTCGGGCGTACCGCTTAGCAGGATCAACTACAGGGCGGTACGCTGTAATCTAAAGGTCCGGTTTCTGTTTTGCATTCCTGGGCGTACCGCTCTGCATGCAGAGATGGTGGGCGGTACGCCCCTGCCTGGCCCGACTATTTTGTCTTTTAGTGCAATTTTCACGTTTAGTCATTTTGGGTCAGAATTGTTTGGGGAATCCATAGTGTACCATATTGGGGTTAATTAACAGTCCATTTGTGGTTTATAATACGAATCAAAACATAACCCCAACTTCCCGAGCTTTCCATTTATGGTAAATTTCATTGCGTCGACCCCCGTTTCACCAAAATATCATTAGGGACAGATTTCTTATGGTTAAGTGACCCATTTTCTCATTAGAAACACTGATCATTTCTGGATTCATATGATCTTTACTTATAAAGTTTCTAATTATAGAAAAATCAACATGCATGCATAAATGGATTGTACCTTGTGGAGATTTCTTTGTACAATCAAACTTTCTGAATCCCTTGCTCCCTTAGGTCTCCAATTCAACTCCCTGGCACAGAATTGGGGCTGCATGTATGATCCATCATCATAACATGAGTGTATGATCTTGTGAAACTCCAAAATGACATACTTATGCACAAATCAAGAGACTCTTACCTTGATTGCTCTTGAATCCAATTCTCATACACTTTGATCCTTATAGATTGCACATGCAAAGCTGTATCCACAAGCACTAAGGTTGTGAATATAGTTCTTTCTAAGTAAATGAGTAATTTTGGAGAAAATGATAGGAATAATGGCTTACAATTGAAGAGTTGCTCGCCCCCTATGTTCCCAAGGCTTAGAAGTGGAGGAACAGAGATCTGGAAGTCGCCACAGAGAGCCCTTGGCCGGTTATGAGCAAAGAATCACGAGTGTGTAGCTATAAAGGCCAAATTCCTAGTTTTTAACGAACTGAAATCGAGGCGTACCGCCCCAAAATGTCCCAATTGGGGCGTACCGCCCGGATTTTTAGGTAGCGGGTATGCGAAGATCCGATGGGTGCCGTAACCCGACCCGTTTACCATACGGGTCGCTTACCGCCTAGGATTTCCTAATCCTAGGCGTACCGCCTCAAATCGTGATTCAGAGATTTTTGAATATTTCTTCTTTGAAAATTCCAGCTCGGATCATGTTTTAGGTACAAAGGTTACAACAAAAGACCCAATCGAGCTACACAATATCCGACAGGGAGACCAGGAATCTCTCCGAGCCTTCCTCGAAAGGTACAAAACCGAATCTCTGACCATCGGTCACGCCGATAATAGACAGAAAATATCCGCCTTCATCCATGGCTTAAGGACGAGGCAATTAATTAAGGAGATGAGTGCCAGAGTCCCTGCGACGATTCAGGAAGCTTTCGATCGAGCCGAAGCCTTCATCCGAGGTGAGGAGGCAGCACAACTCCGAGACAAGTCGTCTGTCGGACAGCAAAGATCACAGGGTCGACCACAACACAATAGAGATTCCCGCCGGCCCTGGCAGTCGGTGGGCGATAGAGGAAGCCGAGACGATCGTCGACACTCCGGCTTTACACCTTACGAACGACCGTCTCCCTCTAACCAGAGGCACGATAAAAGGGATTACCCCAGCCTAACAAAAACCCCCAGGAAAATCTTGCAAACAGAAGACGCCAGTCGGCAATTTGGCAAACCACGAACAATGGGCTCCAACACAACCAACCGAAATATGGCCAAATATTGTGATTTCCACCTAGACAGAGGTTATGATACACACGAGTGTCATCAATTAAAGAAGGAGATCAGCCATGCAGTAAAAACGGGGCAGCTGGCACACCTGTTGAAAGAAATCAAGGAACAAAAGAACAAGAAAGAAAAGAAAAATGACAATGCACCAATCCTCATGACACATGCCTCTCGCAACAAAAGACCGAAGCTCAGAAGAGAAAGTTGGGCCAACAAGCCAATCTCCTTCCCAGCATTAGACACGGCTATGCCGACACTCAGCCCCATGGTCGTCATCGCCAATGTGGCAGACCATGACATTCATAGAACATACATTGATGGGGGGAGTGCTTCAGACATCATGTACAAGACATGTTTCTCCAAACTACCGACTCACATACAGCAACACCTCCAACCATAAAAAACATCGTTGGTCGGCTTCAGTGGAGACATGGTCTTTCCCGAAGGAGAAATTACACTGCCGGTAACCCTGTCCGACGGATCGTACACAAGAACCAAGGAAGTGACTTTCCCCGTGGTCGACCGACCCTCACGATACAACATCCTCTTCGGTCGACCAGCGATCTATCAGTTCGGCTGCCTCGTCTCCACAGCGCATGGGTTAATGAAGTTCCCAACCAGGGAAGGCATAGCAACTATCTGATCCACCGGGCTAGACTCCGATCTCACAGCCGACGTCACAGAAGAAGAAGCCCATAACAAGTGGAAAATCAATGAGGAATACCCCGACCAACTGGTCACCATCGGTCCCGAGCTATCTAATCCGACACGAGAAAAGTTGTACAACTTGATACGCAACAACACAGACGTGTTCGTATGGACACCGGCCGACATGACAGGAGTACCAAGGGAGATCACTGAACACCTCTTAAAGGTCGACCCAAAGCAACGACCGGTGGCTCGGGTAAAAAGAAGCATGGCTCGAGACCGAAGCAAAGCGGTATGCGAAGAAGTGACAAAGCTGGTTAAGGCAGGGATCTTGCGAGAGGTCAAGTGGCACACCTGGATCGCCAACCCAGTCATGGTAGCCAAATCCGACGGCTCATGGAGAATGTGTGTCGACTTCACCAACCTCAACAACGCATGCCCGAAAGACTGCTAGCCCCTGCCGGCCATAGATGCAAAAGTAGATGCCCTATCGGGCTACACATACAAGTGTTTTCTCGACGCTTACAAAGGCTACCACCAGATCAAGATGGCCCGGCAAGATGAAGAGAAAACAGCCTTTCACACAGACAAAGGCATCTTCTGCTACCGAAAGATGCCCTTCGACTTGAAAAATGCCGGGGCCACTTACCAAAGGTTGATCGACAAAGTTTTCGACCCACAAATCGGCCGAAACATGGAGGCCAACGTCGATGACTTAGTCATTAAGACTGGGACAGAGGAAATGATGATCGGCGACATAGAAGAGACATTCGGTCGACTCAGAGCTGTCAACATGAAGCTCAATCGGGCCAAGTGCTCTTTCGGAATGAAGCAAGGCAAATTCTTGGGGCACATAGTCACCGACCAGAACATCATGGCTAACCCTAAAAAAATAAAGGCCATAATGCAAATGAAGGCACCACCGTGTCTAAAAGAACTCCAGTGCTTAAACGGTCGACTAGCTGCCCTCCATCGTTTCATCTCCAAGTTGGCAGAAAGGTCGATGCCTTTCTTCCGAACCCTGAAACAAGTGTCCGACAAAAAACAGTTCCTCTGGACCGAAGAAGCTGATAAAGCATTCCTGGAACTAAAGCAGAGCCTCACAGCTCCCACACCAGTTACCGCGCCAGCAACAGGAGAGGAGGTGATCCTCTACCTCTCTGTCGGCACCGAGGCCATAAGCTCGGCCTATGCACCGAGCGAGCCGATCAACAAATTCCAGTCTACTTTGTGAGCAGAGCAATGAAAGACCCTGAAACCAGGTACACCATAATTGAAAATTTGTTATTAGCTCTAATCCATACTGCCCGGCACCTGCGCCGATACTTTCAGGCTTACAGGATTACAGTGCTCACAAATTACCCCCTTCGAGAGGTAATCCAAAGACCAGAAACATCAGGCCGATTCGCAAAATGGGCTATCGAACTCGACGAGAATGAACTGCACTTCAAACCCCGAACATCCCATTCCCTATAATGGTTGTGAGTGTAAACTTTAAAATTTAAGGTGTAGTTTTGAGTGGTTGTGAGTAGAGGGGAGATAAATATTTATGGAAAAATCTGGGGAATCCCTATATTTGAGGAAAAATCTGGTAAATCTTTAAAATTTAAGGTTCGAAGAAAGAGAAAATGTAATGATAAAGGTATAAAAAGTATTAATTAATTATGGTTGTGAGTAGAAGAGAGAGAAAAAATAATGATAAATATATAAATTATAGGGATAAGGATAGAAAATGGGCTGTGAATGCTCTAAGTCATAAGATCGAAGAAGGAAGTTACTAAACCTTAATTTACATTAGTTAAAATCTTAACCATACTTTATGAGGTTACTAAAGTTGTGTGTTTTCTTAAAAAAAAAGGATTTTACCGACATTGACATAAAAATAAAAATTGAGTTAATAATTTTCTTTGCCTGTCCTGGAAAGATAAATAAAAAAAAAAGCACCTCCCAACAATGTGCCTAAAAATTGAGTTAATAATTTTCTTAAACATTAGTAAAAAGATGACATGTTTTAAATAGCTGAACATATTTTGATTTTGCTCCCAACAATGTGCCTAAAAATTGGCAACATCAACCGCTACTTATCATGAAATATTTGAAACAAATAACATCAATTGCCTATAGGATTATCAACTGTGTACCAGAGAAGTATGGTTAAGATTTTAACTAATGTAAATTAAAGGAAAAAATAAAATATAAAGTAAAACACAATGACATCAGTTAGTTCCAAACCTAAAAGATGTTCGAGATGTATCTAATTAGCAAAAATGAAATTTTGTTCCTAAACCAAAACAAAAAATGCTATTCTTTTTAATTACCAAATGGGTTGTATTTCCAAGTTTCAAAACAGAAGGTAAACATCTACTAAAAAAATATGGAGCTAGAAAAACACAAACATGACTCATAAAAATAACATTGTGCATATACCAACCTTTAAAGCACCGGCCATTCATGATTTCCAGTTAATGTTAACAACTTAACATTAATATGATTAAAAGTAAGAAGTCGTCACGACAACCAACAGGATGCAATTCTTCAATACCGGCAGTTAGGGATAATTCACCTGTTAAAGAAAATGTGAAAGGGTCATTAACCGATAAATTTTATGCCCTGAACTAATAATTAAATAAGCGCAGGTTTGAAAAAATACATCCATTGCACTAACTAAAACTATTGGCACAAATCAAGAAAGTCGGTCTAATATATATAAGGCATACCTGCGGAGAACCAAACATTCGGTTTGACAATCTGTAGAAACTGAAAAGAACACGTTTAACACTAGAATAAACATGAAAATGATTTATCTGATTTCGAAACCAGAACCTATTTATCAAACAGCTAGTTCCATTACTCAAATCCAAGCTATGAACCTGTTATCAAAACCAAAAAAAAATAATGTTGCTTTAAACATTGCTTTTTCTAAGTAATATCACACATAAAAGGTTGATAAAAATTAGGGGCAATTGCATATATTCCCTTACAAACTTTAAAATTTGCATATATGCCAATTTTTTGTTTTTTTATTAAAAATAAATTATAAAATGATTATTTTACCCTTAATGACTCAAATCTCTTAAATTGCATATATACCCCTTATTCCAAATCATATGAATTGAAAATATACTCATTTATTTCTTCTTTTTGCTCTTCTACTAGCTTATTTTTTCTTCATATTGTTGTTCTTTTTTTCCTCTCCAACTTTTCATGCTTATTTTTTTTTATCACATCATTAACAAGGGGATGATCAATTGAGAACCAAATGGTTTTAAGAACCAATTCTCAGCCACAAATTATATATAAGGAAATCCCCCCCCCCCCCCCACCATGAATTTGAATGCTTCCCCCCTGAAAATTAGTGGCTCAGAATGGTTCTTAATAATTCTCAAAGGAAAAAGTTCTCATTTGAACCTAACCCTCATTAACAAACATCAAATAAAATAACTTTAAAGTTAACTCATTACGATACCAAAATACAAACACAAAAGTTTCAAAAAAATATAAAAATAAGAGTCATCATCTCTAAAATGTAAAAAAAAATACAAGTACCAGAGTTTTACTCGACTTTAGCTAGTTACTTTCACGAGCTTTTGTACTTTTCCCCCGTATCTTTTTACTTGTAGACGGTTCATCTTGAGATGCCGGATTTTTGTATGTTTTTTCATGGTGTCTATACTCACCACACCTTCGACACTTATGTCTTTTTTTTTGCTCATCATTTGCTTTAATTCTATTCTTTTTTGGTCTTCCGGGTGGCCGCCTGATTGTAGGTGGATATATCTTCTTAGTATTTATGTGCACCCATTGATCTTTGGTAGGCATGGGAGCAACTAGATGTTGCATTCTTGTCGATAAAAAAAATTGATAAAACAAGGTCCCTATTTGACGGATAATGATTTGTAACCTCTTCAATTAAATCAACAAAGTCGTACGCGTATGTGTCAATGTATATACATTTTTAATAACCAAAAGAATATCGTCTCTTAGAGGAGTCTTTAGCCAAGCGAAAGTAACCTCCGTATTTCAATTTCATCTTGTACTTAGGCATGTCCTCCCATGTTGATACATCAATAACATTTAAATTAACATTTTCCATCTTGAATCAAAGCAACAATTTATGAATTGTAAATTAAATATGATGCAGACTAAAACAAAAAAAAACTATAATGATGCAGACTAAAAAATAAAAAAACTTTAATCCTGGTAACTTTGAGTTCATTGAAAAGATATAGTAGAATAATGAGTTTATGAATTAAATATGATGCACACTAAGAAACAAAAAAACTATTATTAAATATGTACCAACGAACTACATATTTGCTTTTGGAAAGAAAAGGGGAACTTCATATTCGCGTTTGAAAATAAAAGTACGAACTTCTGTTTTTTGCTTTCGGAAAGAAAGAGTAAAATAATATAAACATCAAAGAACTTCATATTTGCTATGAAAAATACGTACCAGTGGCGAGATTTGGTAGTGACAGAGAAGAGGAGCGACGTTTCGTGAATTAGTGTGCAGCCAGAAAGAGAGATCGATATGTGGGGGTTTTTTTCATTAAACCCTAATAAGATATTGAAGGATAAAATGGTCATTTCTCCTTAAAAGGGGATATTTGCAATTCTTTGTTTGGAATGGGTAAATATGCAATTACAACTCAAAATAGAGAGAAATATGCAATTCCCCCCTTTTCAACTGTTACAAATGAATTTTAAAAATTGTTAACATTTTAATAATTTAGTTAATCATCATCCATATATCCAAAGAAGAGAAGAAACACGAAGAATACGATGATTAAACGTTGAAAACTTGATCTTTGCACACAAGAAGACTTGTCGGGTACAAATACAAGGAATCGTAAACACTCTTCTCTCTCTAAAATCGTAAACTCAAGCTCCCCTAGAAATGGTGAACGCTTGGGGTATATATAGTCTCCTATTGGGTTTACTATTGGGCCCCTTCTGGATCATAAACCCAATAGTAAACCCAAGCCCAACCATAAACTAGCCTACTAATCTAATTAAACCCTCTAAACCCAGCCCAACTTATATAATATTATAAGCCTCATAATCTAGCCTCTACAATCTTCCCCTAGGCTTGTGATATTAAATGTTTTCGATCTTTGAAAATCTTCTTCTTGACTGGCTGGCAAAGACGTTGATGAAGATTCTTTCCGCAGAAATCTTCATTGGGTTTCATGACGGGCACTTGGGACTTCCTCTAGATCAGCATCAGCTAGAACTTCTTGAAATGAACAAGTTAATGAGATGGAGGATTCTGATTGACTTGCTTCTTTTGAAAGAACTGGTTCTTGCTGAATCTTCGGTAACTGTCTTGAATCTCCAAAAATTAGAGGGTAAATTTTGAAAACCTCCTAACTTTGGAGAACTTGATTGTTGATCTTCAAACTTCATGATCTCTGACTGCTCTCTGTATCATTTTCTTTTTCAAAGATTTGACTTGAAATCTTCAGCTTCCCCTAAACTTGTGAGCATTTTCTTTGAAAAACTTTTGAAGCTTTTGAAAACTTGTAAAGACACCAACAACTTCCCCTGAACAGTTGCTTATTCAGATGGAAGTCTTGTCCGGCTGGTTCTTTAACTTGAGCAGTAGCAACATCTTTCTATCATCAACCTGTCTGACACACATTTAAAAAAATATACTCCACCAGACATTTGATAACTGGTCTTTGGGTTAGAAGGTAATTATCATCTGTTCAGTTGATTCAAATTAACATAATTTTAACCAAAAACCCTAATATAGATTACGGGTTTTCTATAAAACTTCCCCTGAACCCAAGACCTCTAAAGACTTCCCTTTAGCTGATAACTTCCCTTCAGCCAAGGACTTCCCCTGAGATAATACATATTATCCTCGAGTTCCCTTCGGATACTATGTATTATGGAAGTCTTTTCGGATAATACTTATTATCCTCCCTCCTTCCCCTAAAATTTTGTCAAGATCTGACGGAGGAAGTCTTTTCCATTAGATAATAAGTATCATCCTCGAGTTCCCTTCGGATAATACTTATTATCCCATACTCCTTCCCTTAAAAATTTGGCAAGATCTGTCGGGGGCATATTGTCATGCATTAAAACCCATGAAAAACACATTTTGACTTCTCAAATCGACCTGGCCAAGACGAAAACACACCAAAAAGAAATTAACGACTCACACACGAAAGATATAAACTAAACAAATACTTACCAAACCAAACATGAGAAAGTTTACAAGGGATCAAACCGTATGAATCTGACTGAGGAACCCTTTTCAGCTTCAGTTACTCAACTAGTCCAGGTGATTGCCGGTATGTTTGTCCGCTTTAAACTCAAACCCGTTTAATCCCAACCGAATGCGTCATGCTTAATATAGTACAATATTACCGTCATGTTTAATTGTCCCCACACCCAAGCGTACACAGCAAAACCTACCTAACCTCAGAGTTTATTGAGGATTCACAAACCCCCAGCTTGAGGAACCATGCAACACCGTTATGACTACCATTTATTTCATTAACCATCAGTTGGTGATCAGGTCGGCCGCTAAGCACGCAAAGAAGACCAACTGAGTGATTATTTTTCATTTTCTTTTCTTTTTCATTTTTTTTCATTTCTTTTTCATTTCTTTTTCATTTCCTTTTCTTTTCTTTTTCTTTTCTTTTTATTATGTGGTGTAGTCATGACAGCAGAGACATGGCGTGTGAGAGAGTGAATACTAGGTAATTACCACTCTTAACCCATTTTTTCCGGGACTCAGTCTCTTAAACCATGCAACCTGGGATGGGAAACTAAACATATATATCTTTTAAGTTCACTGCACTTACATTGGAGGTCATAAGTTTAGGTCGAGCCTACCGAGCATATCACCGTGGAGCTTGCCTTTCACTTTCGTCTTACGCGTGTCAGTCATCTCCAACCCGGACATTCATTTTACTTCCCCTAAACTTCTCAAAAACAAGACACAAACAATTAAAAATTGAAAAGCACAGAATTTTTAAGGGGTCAACCTTTTTCTTCATCTTTACATTTCTTCCCCTTGCTTTTTGATTTTTAATGTCACAATCTTGTGAACATCATTTTTTTTAAATAAAACACACAAACACACTTAAAAGAACAAAACACAAAATTTTGCAGACATCTGGCCAAGCTAACTTTCAAAGTATTGATTTGAAAATTTTGAGAAAATTGGGTTTCATGACATGCACACTTCATTGCATTTGAAGTCAAACACATATTCAATCAACAGCTTAATTGAAACTTTAATGAAATAGGTTTGACTCAAAAGACCCTTTGTTGCCTCATCATTCAAACAACCAAGTTAAGAACAGTACCTTTCATGCTGATTTTGACCTGTTACCTCTCAATGAGACATACCATCCATTTATAGATTACTTGACATGACATGAAGATACGTCTCCTAAACTGTGCCTGGAACAATCACTTATCAACAAACAAATTAGTAATTAAAAACGTTAGTGATAATCCTCCATGATCGTTCCTGCACAAAGTGAGAGATTAGTTAGCCATTAGTACCCAGGCCATTGTTTTTCTAGGTACACCTGAGGAATCAATAAAGGATACTTCTTATAAGAACATCCCCTTTGAAAAATCAGGAAGTTGGGATGGAGCTGCCTTGATTTTTGGTTTCCAAATTCCAGGTGATTTAACATTTGTTTTAGTCACCTTTGGAGTTGTGACCTTAGGTATTTCAACCTTCTTCGTTTTAGATTAACTTTTCAAAACAGTTTTCGTTTTAGTCACCTTTTGAGTTGTGACTTTAGGTATTTCAACCTTCTGCATTTTAGAATCATTTTTGAAAACAGTTCTAGTTACCTTGGGTTTTTCAAGCTTTGGTTGTTTTGAAACTGGTTTTTTCACCTGTTTTTGAAAATTTTTGTAACTTGGAAAGCTGTTGTTTTGATTTATAGATTTTCTTTCAGCTTTGACAGCGCCTCAATGTTGATCAGAGGGTTTAACCTTAGGAG